>JAPJBO010000622.1:0-136778 GCA_030068145.1 Diplonema papillatum
AAAGATCGGTCGGCAGCCACGCTGAGACAGCAAGTGTGGGATGGCTGCGGAACAACGACGAGTACCGTGGGATGTTTTGTCCCGAGGATGAGAGAGACCGTCAAACGTATGACGAATACCTGGACCACATGGAAGAACGGACAACGTACGGGGATCATTGGTGCCTGCAGGCAGCGGCAGAAATCCTCGATGCCGCAATATGGGTCTTGGACGCCGCAGGAAGCAGAAAGTCGATCGCAAGGTACGGCAGAGGAGCAGCTCCCTCCAAAGTCCTAACCGTAACGTACAGGAGGGAACACTACGATATCCTGCTAGTCACGAGCCGGATGCGGGAGAAGCTCCAGCGATCAACAGATGGGGTAGTCCCGATTCCGAGCCAAGAATCTCTAGCAGCACGAACACAACCTGCTCTACCTGCCGACCCCCCAGCGACACCCATGCGGCGAACAGTAAGTATGGTAGCCACGGCGGACAGCGGTGCATTGGTCATTGTCACGATCAACGTCACGTCCCTAGACACCGAAAAGCTACTGGAAGTAGCCCGGCTCGTAGCGGACATCATCGTAGTTCAAGAAACGCGGGTAACGAAACATGAAAAAGCTTACATGTGTTCGCTACTGGCAGCATACGGGTGGGACGTGTACTGGGGAAACGATGTAGAAATGGTGGTAGGAAGGGATGGAAAGACGCAAAGAAAGCCTGGAGGAGTGGCGGTCCTGACAAGGCAGCACCTCACAGCGCAGCGAGTGACCCCAGTGGAAGAATGTGAGAAGAAAATTGTCGCATCGACACGCGTTGTGCAAGTAGCCGTGGCCCTGGATTGTGGGAAGACAGCCATGCACATTTTCTCCGTGTATGGGCAGTCTGGTAGCAGCACGCAGGTGCAGCAAGAAAGGGAACAGCTCCTATCGGAGGTGTTAGGCGTTGCAGCGGGGCTGGGACAGGTGCCGGTATTGGTGCTCGGTGACCTCAATTGCACAACAGAGTCGAGTCCGGTGCTAGCGGCAGCATGTCGTTCCGGGAGGTGGGTGGACGTGGCAGCTGCGTACGCTGGAGGACGTGGTGAAATACCGCCGAACACATGCTGGGCACCGAACGCGTTAGAAGGAAGTCGGATTGACTTATGCCTCGCAAACTCATGTGCAGCACCGGCCGTTGACACGGTAATGACAGTTGCGAGAGAGAGCAGCAAGTTCCACACGCACTCGCCGCTGTACGTAAATCTCCGCCAGCAGGCATTCCGGGAACAGAGCAGCCGCGCCATACTCCCGGCCGCTTTCCCGCGAGAAAGACCTAAGTTGAAGCAGAACGAGAGAGACGACCTCGAGGCACTGGCCAAGAGAGCAAAGGAAACGCGATGGGGGACACACAGTCTAAAACAGCTATCGCAGTGTGCCGAACAATACTTAGTGAAGTTGCACGGCAAAGATCTAGTATTGCCTACGGGGATGTACACGGGACGAGGAGGACGAGTAGTCACTGACTCCCGGCTGGCTACAAAGTTCCAACCACAGTCGGTAAGAGGAGCGTCCACGAAGCAGACACGTGCACGAGACGAACTGCTGGGGCATCTCCGAACGCTAGTGCAGGTCGGGCACGAGCGCTTAAGGGCGGACGTGCCATACCCGCTCACAAGACGGGAAGAACACGCGAGAGACGCCGCGCGGAGGAGGGTTATCAGGGGCTACATCCCAAAATCCGTTGTAGAAGCTGTGACCTCCAGCGCATTTACCGAGTTACAGACGCTGCAGAGTACATTAGCCGACCTCGAGGGGACTCAAAAGGCGGCGTTCGCCGCACTCAAACGGCACAGGAGATCGCAGTGGGCGCATAAGATGCAGGAGGCATGGATGCATGGTGGGGGGCTCGTATTCGCCCATGTTGCTGACCGCTACACCGCTCCATTGCTATTTATGAGACGAGAAGACAAAACCCTTACGGCGAATGCGAAGGAGATCGACGGAATGCTGCGCAGCGATGGTGCGTGGGGAGGAATCTTCAATAAATACACACGACAGGAGGAGCCATGTTGGGAGCGCTTTATGCGAACGTACGAGTCCATACTCCCGGACAGAGTGGAGATGCAGTGCGAGCCGATCACGGTGAAGGACGTGAGGGCAGTGTTGGCAAAGATGAAGAAGTCGGCCTCGGCAGGAATGCATGGGTGGAGGATCCACGAATTGCAACAACTGCCAAATGACATTCTGAATGGGTTTGTGCAGGTACTGAATGACGTGGAGGGGCAAGGCGAGTGGCCGGAGGATCTCATGCATGCACTAATCTCCCTCATTCCGAAACCTGACAGCACGGGTGACCCGCTGTCTCAGCGCCCGATCTCGGTTGCACCGGTGCTATACAGGGTTTGGGCAGCAGTAAGGGCCAAAGAAGCGCAAAAATGGATGGAAGAGCTAGCACCGGAAGGATTGCATGGTTGTCGGCCCGGACACAGCACAGAAGATCTATTCTGGCACCTGGCGGCGGAATTGGAGGAGGCGCGGATTACCGGACGCCCCCTTTTTGGAATAGCCTTCGACTTCAAGAAGTGCTTTGATACAGTGCCGATAGGTGTCACAATGCAGCTAGCAAAAAGGCTGGGCTTCAACGCGATGGTACTTCGAGCATTAGAAGCCGCGTATAAACAGATGCGCCGACACTTCAAGGTGAATGGCACAGTGGGAGAGGGCTTCACCCCTACGAATGGCATCATGCAAGGATGCGCGATAAGTGTAATCCTTATCGGGCTACTCATCAGCGTATGGATGAGGCATGTGAAGCGAGAAGGGGAACCCCGGTCATACGTGGACGACATCACAGCCACCGCCAAAGAAGCCCGCCTTCTTCAGACGATTGCAAATAAGACAATCCGATTCACTGTCCTGACAGGGTTGTCGCTGTGCCCTAAGAAGTGTCACTCATTCGGGACATCAGATGGTTGGCTGATCGAAGTCATGGACTGGCAGGAACACGCAGACGTATTCGAGTCGCAGGAACCCGCGCAGTTTTACAAAAGGGCGGACAGCTTCGATTGCCTTGGCGTGATGCTACACGCGAAGGGGCAGGGGCACAAACTGTCGAGCAGGATCCAGGAGCGCAGGAGAAGCGCCGTACAAAATCTGCAACGCGTAAAGAGACTCCCGGTACCCGCAGCGGCACGAGAGAAGCTGGCATCCATGACGGCTGGTGCAAAGCTTTACTACGGAATTTCAGTGATGCCGTTGGACCGCAAAACAGCATACACCCTACGCCAATTGATCATGTCGGCACTGTGGACCGGCACCAACCGACGTGCGGTGGAAGTGGTCATGCAGGTGCTCCACCACGGACATCGGCTTGACCCGCACACGGCACCAGCGTATCTACGTGTAAAGGCATGGGTCAGGCAGATGCAGAAGTGGCAACACATCAGAACGAGCGCGCAAAGGGCGTGGACGCGCCGTGACGACTTGCCAAAAGGTTCGCCGCACAGCCTGATTCAGGAAGCCCTTAACCAAGCGGGTTGGACGTGGGACAGCCCGATAACCCTCTTGTACGTCAGCGAGAGCGCGCAGCAGACGAGCTTCCACGTGACGAGCGCGACTGAGGTGGAGACCAAAGTCATGCTGCACGACTTGCGCCATGCTCTGCGTGGCCAGCAACTTGCCATCGTGTGCAGAAGGAGGGAGGACATGCGGGGGTGTGCGCATGGAGTGGATGGAAGCGTCACCCGACACCTTCTGCAAACGCCGGATAGTGGCATCACTGGATACCAGCAAGGAATGTTGAGGTCCATTATCGCAGGGGCAGTATCCACGACAGGCCGCACAGGGCAGAGTAGGCCCTGCCCGTATTGTAACGACGAAGAGGGGGAAACGGTGGCGCACCTATGGTGGATGTGTGAGGCATGGAAGGATGTGCGGGAAGAGCACGGCATGGTCACCACAGACAGGACAACGTGGCCAACCTGCCTTAGCATGTGCGGAATAGCGCCTCTCTACAGGCATGGGGTCGATGCGGCTGCGCAGCCGATCCCCCTGGATCATGTACGAGCGTGTGCTTTCGTCGGAAACCTGCAGCGTTTCTTCCTTGCAGTACTGCGTGCTCGTCAAATACGCGACGACAGAGCACAAGAGACGTCACGCCACCACCGCTTAGCCCAATATCCATGGGGATGGACGACACCGTGCCCGAGAAGGATATCCATGCCGACAATCGAAGTGGGGACGGTTTCGCAGCAATGGAAGCAGACTGAGGCGCTCTGGAAGGCGCTACACTGGTGGATCGGCAAGTTGTGCTGGGCACATATCGGATCCGAACACACGGTGACGTTCTTAGAGCTAGCCGTCGACTTTGAGCTCACGACGGGAGAACGGCTGCCGGACGTGTCGGATCGGCGAATCCAGCCACCCACAATGCGGAAGACCAAAACAACGACAGCCCGGGAGATCCTCCCACCAAGCGAAGCGCAGTCGGGCTTGTGTCTGTACTTCGATGGCGGGTCGAGGCAAAACGGCACCGCGTTGGCTGTGGCAGGTGCTGGCGCGGTTGTATACGAAGATGGGAAGAAGATCGCGGAGGTCATCGTCCCCCTAGGCCGAACGACCAACAACGTGGCAGAGTTTAGCGCTCTGGTCGGGGGCTTGCACTTGCTCGGGGAGCAGCCCCCGAGCGTGCAAGGACCCGTAACGGTCCGAGGTGATTCGAAGGTAGTGATCAGCACGATGAAGAAGACAGCGCAGTGCAAGCCGATCCTGCGGCCGTACCTCCTGCAGGCGACGGCGTCCATGGGAGCCCTCGCGCCACGGTTCAATTTCAACCTGGAGCATGTCGCGCGTGACCGCAACACCGACGCCGACGCGCTGAGCAACGCGGCGATGGACCAGGTGCAAGAGCAGACATCTGGAGAGGTGAGCACCGTCATGGCGCAGTACGAAGCGTACAGACGGAGTGCGCTGGCAAAGGCCCGAACCCTGCACAGGCTAGCAAACACGGCCGCGCGGATTTACGGCACAGCCTGGCACCCTGGACGCGTTGCGAACGTGACGAGCGCTACGGCCTTGGGCGGTGGGGTAATGCAGGGCGTATCGTGCCGAGCCGTGCTCTCACCGCAGACGGAGGCAGTGCTACGATCGATGAGCCGGGGCGCATCCGACACGGAAGGAACAACCCCGAATCCGTTTGTCAAGGCCCACGAAAGGTGGGCAGCAAGTATCCAACCCGAGCGATACTACGAGGCGACCTGGAAGGAAACAGCAGAGTGGAAAGGGAGAGGACGAGAAGACCCTCCCAGTCAACGATCTCACCCGCCAACGAGACGGAATGTCAATGCGGCCTTAAGATGTACTAAGCATGACGCCCCGCGCTGCACCACATGTACGAGAAGGCGAATACCCCCGGACACCTGCTGTAGACAGCAACATGCAAATCACGAAGAAGGAAACCAATGCCAGTCGAGGCTGCATTTCCGTGTACGTCGCAACCACCGCCAGCGGCCGGCTGGTGCATCAGCAGTAACGTAGGTGCATTGCGCAACTGGGCTAGACTCCGCTCAGGGGTTACCCATTACTGAGATTTCACACACACACACACACACACACACACGTTCACCCGCACGTTTGCTGGTGTCCCTTCTTTTTTCTCTCTTTTTTTCAGAGTCTTCTTCTTTTTTTGATCACCTTGTGCACAGTCATTTTATTCAGCCCCCCGCCCCTTTGGGCCACTCGACGAAAAAACCCGCAGACCCGGGTTTGGGGGGGTAAACACACACCACCTACCCACCCACCCACACACACAGGGGTAGCAGTCGTCAGCATTGCAGAATGCTTGACAAGTGATTCGCGCCACTTCCCCGTGCGAGCGAGTCTCGGAACAGGACTCAAAACTGTGACCCAGGTGGCGACTACGGGCGCTAGCACCAGGAGTTGGGAACAGCTAGTCAGGCCAACCTCATTGCACAGAGAGAGCTTGCCACATCCTCGGGTGCCTGTGTAAAGACACTCAGCAGCTAACACCGCAAGATGAAAGCAGAAGTCTTGAGCCGAGTGCCGGATGGAGAAGTCCCCTGAAGGATTCCGCCCCACCGACCCTTCGGAGAGGAGTCACAGGACCCAAAAGCAGCGTGTCGGAAACTCAAAGCCGACTGGTGAAAGTGACAAGTGGGCTATGCTTCGCTTCAGACGTTACCTACTCAAAGCCCTGAACTTAAACACACACACACACACACACACACACACACACACACACACACACACACACACACACACACACACACACACACACACACACACACACACACACACACACACACACACACACACACACACACACACACACACACAATGGAGGGGAAGGGGGCAGAGAAGAACAGCTGGCTCACGGCCAACAGTGAAGCGAACAGGGAATAAGAAAGCGAAGTGTTCCAAACACGACGCGGCTCGCTGCTCCGTGTGCACAAGAAGGCGCCTCCCCCCGGATACATGTTGCAGCCAGCAGCACACGGGACACGAAGCGGGGAGCCATTGTCAAACAAAGCTACAGTTCCGGACAGCGCGTGGTCATCACGAGCAGCAAGAAGGAACGTCAGCTGTGACGTGAGGAAGCCAACAGCCTGGGCCATACTCCGCAACAGGGGTTACCCATACATGAATTCTAACACACACACACACACGCACACACACACACACACACACCTAGCAAGCTTGCTTGAGCGCCTTCGGCGCGTCAAGTTAGAATCCTTACGTTTCTGAGAGAACTCCTCATATCCACTCGCCAAAAGCGAGGTTGGAGGGGTAGAGCAAAAACGGACAAACGCAGGCCCGGCCGTTTGCCCTTCGAGAACGGAGCACATGCGTTCTATGGACTTCCCAGGAATAGCGATGAAACAGAAGGGATTCCAACGCGTGGAGGTTTCGAAACATAAGGAACGCTGTAGTCTGTCGCTTGCATATCGCAGACTCAACATCGTTCGCCTCCAGGCGTTTACACCCGCAACCACGCCCCCGTTATAGTACTACGTTCGTACTGAAGGGTGCATTCAAAACACCGCTGCACACGAGATAGTTAAGCGAAACAAGCCGGTACCGAAATTACCGCGAATGGATCATCAGTTGGTGTTTCGTGTCATCTGTGCAAGATCCCCGGACTTCTGTATTCTCCCACACACACCCCCCCCCCCTTCACGTTCTCATCCCGTTTTCAACAAAACTACGCATTTCTTTCTTCTTTTTTGTTTTTGCTTCCGTCATACTTACCTACTTCGACCTCACCTCTCATTCTTTTTTCCTGCTCCCTCGTGCTCCACTCCCCTCTTTTCCCCTCTCCCCCCCACCTAGCAGCCCACTGTCTCTAACCTAAGGCTTGCCGGACTCGCTGTCTCAGAAAGATGGCAACTTCCTCTTTGAGCAAAAAAAGAGAGCGAAAACAAGAAACCCCACACGTACCCGCAACACCTTCATGCCTCACACACACACACACTCGAGTATTCCGCGTCAGCGGATGAATTCCAACCCAGGCACACACAATCACACAAGCACACAACACACACACACACACACACACACACACACACACACACACACACACACACACACACACACACACACACACACACACACACACACACACACACACACACACACACACACACACACACACACACACACACACACACACACACACACACACACACACACACACACACACACACACACACACACACACACACACACACACACACACACACACACACACACACACACACACACACACACACACACACACACACACACACACACACACACACACACACACACACACACACACACGCCAAAGTCCCCGAAAACAAAAAGAACGCCGTCGCAAAACAAAGAAGGAAAACAACATTGTGACAGTTTGAGACCAGGGTCGTTCTTTCGTTTCTTTATTTTTCGTCTTCTTTTTGCTCTTTTTCCCTATTCCCCACACCATTCCCCCCCCCCCCCCCCCCCCCCGCCCGTGCTGTGATGGCAAGTACACGCGTTTCCATCTGGGGGTTCCAAAGAATCGAAACGGAAGTGGAAGCGACAAACGGAAACTCCTCCGTACACGGTAGGAGTCCCGCCTCAGAAGCTGGAGTTGAAGCCGGAGTTGAAAAAAAAAAGCGGGTGTCACACCAGCTATTCGGGTGTGGATTTACACGCGTTTTGGCTGTAGCACACCCGCTTGTCGGATGCTGGGTATCAGCGTATTCAGAAGGCTGGGATAACCCCCTCACATCAAGACCTGTGCTCTATGAACGGTGGTAATGGTGCCGTGTGTCAGTTAGACTTTGGCGGACAATGTCTGGCATGCGAGGGGCGTCGGCCACAGTAGCCTACTAGGACAAAGCCATGGTTTGCCACGCCGTCATCTGTCCGTCAAAGAATATAAAGGTGGGGGAGGGGGGGGGTTCTCCGCTATGCCGGCAAGTGTCCGCCAAAGTCTAATTGACACGTCCCTCTTGCAAGTAATCTCTTCATCGGGATGAAAGCGCTTACGCGTACACCATACTCATACGGGTCGACCACCGACGTTACACACCCTCTTTAACTCTAGCTTCTGAGGCTTGGCCTCACCGTGGTCCGCGCTTCCGCGTGCACCCTGTAGCAGCCGTTTCCTTACTACAGGAACCGCCGTTTGCGTGAAAGTATGGAAACGGAAAGCGGAAACGGAAACGGGAAATGTTTCCATTTCCTTGCCATCTCCGCCCCCCCGCGCGGCCTTCTCCCCGTGACGGATTCGCCTGTGCTCTAGTAGCACGGGTGGTCCTGGCTGTGGCGAGCTACGAACAGCCGCCTGAAAAACCAGACTCACACCGCTGTCCTGTCTGCAGACACTTAGGTTCCGCGCTGATGATGGTCCGCCTTATGTGTCCGTGGCTTAAAGGACCGAAACACGGTGCAGATGAGACCAGTGCGGTGTTGAGCACATACCCATTCCAAACACGTTCTTGCAATCCCGCGCGGACGGCGCTGGCTGCGACGGCGGCGAACAGCCGCCTGCACAAACCGGTCCTCTCACCGCCGTCCCCTGGCTGTGGACACTCAGGTCCCGCGCTGATGATGGTCTGCCTATTGTGTTCGCGGTTTGAAAGATTGTTGGGCACGAACACCGTCCGAATGGCGTTCTTGCACCTCCTCGCCGCTTCCCTACGCCTCGTCAAGCCTGCCAGCGCGTTTCGCAGTGAGCGGGGACAGAAGTCTCGCGTGACGAGCGTAAGAGCATACGAGTACAAGCTTGCTCGATGCATGGCCTAACGATCCTTTGGTCTCGCCTCACGCCCAAGGGAAGAAAGCCGGACACCCAGAGAGAATTACCACGGGAATAACCGGTTTGCAGCAGCCAAGCCTTCAGAGCGACATTGCTTTTTAGTCCTTTGGCGTCGACTCTTCCTACCCTCGGCGACAAGCAGATCTATCTTAAGGTTGTATTGTTCGCCCATCACCACAGATGGGACGGAGGTCCAGCGGAAGGCGATGTCGTCTCACACAACAAGCTTGTCCGTGTGTACTGAAATCTCTCAGGAAAGTACAAACACGGAATAACTTATATGACGGGATGGTATTGAGCTGAACGAAGGGTCGCAGGTGCACCTCTCCCGAACCCCCCAAAAACGCAAACCCGCCAGAGATTGGTGGACGGCGCACGGGGAGTTCCGGGCGTGGCGTGGAGTCACTGTTCCGAACACGAAAAGCGACTTCCTTCGTACTCTTTCCCTTCCCGCAACCCCCTTCCCCCCCGTACCTCCTTAGCCTTCCTTACTCGGCTCTTCCTCTCTCCCCTCACACCCCCCCGTCTTTCTTTCTCTTCCGCCTTTTCGTCTGTTTTTCCTTCCTTTTTGTTCCTGGTCCTTTCCATCGCTTGTTCTTGCCCTCTCGACGATAATTGCTGCAGAACCACAGCAGCTGAATCTGGCCGCGTTCAGGCAGATCTGGCAGGCGCACCTATACTGGCGAGGGCAGGTGCCGGGAAAGTCCGGCAGTGGTACACGAGGCTGGTAGCAAGAGGAGCAAAAAACACGGTAGAAAACTAGAGTGAAGACTCGATAGAAGACTAGACAGAGGTAGAGGACTCGATAGAGAAGACTAGACAGAAGACTAGACAGGGGTAGAGGACTCGATAGAAGACTAGACAGAGGTAGAGGACTCGATAGAGAAGACTAGACAGAAAGACTAGACAGGGGTAGAGGACTCGATCGAAGACTAGACAGAGGTAGAGGACTCGATAGAGAAGACTAGACAGAAGACTAGACAGGGGTAGAGGACTCGATCGAAGACTAGACAGAGGTAGAGGACTCGATAGAGAAGACTAGACAGAGGTAGAGGACTCGATCGAAGACTAGACAGAGGTAGAGGACTCGATAGAGAAGACTAGACAGAAGACTAGACAGGGGTAGAGGACTCGATAGAAGACTAGACAGAGGTAGAGGACTCGATAGAGAAGACTAGACAGAAGACTAGACAGGGGTAGAGGACTCGATCGAAGACTAGACAGAGGTAGAGGACTCGATAGAGAAGACTAGACAGAAGACTAGACAGGGGTAGAGGACTCGATAGAAGACTAGACAGAGGTAGAGGACTCGATAGAGAAGACTAGACAGAAGACTAGACAGGGGTAGAGGACTCGATCGAAGACTAGACAGAAGACTAGACAGAGGTAGAGGACTCGATAGAAGACTAGACAGGGGTAGAGGACTCGATAGAGAAGACTAGACAGAAGACTAGACAGAAGACTAGACAGGGGTAGAGGACTCGATAGAAGACTAGACGGAGGTAGAGGACTCGATAGAGAAGACTAGACAGAAGACTAGACAGGGGTAGAGGACTCGATCGAAGACTAGACAGAGGTAGAGGACTCGATAGAGAAGACTAGACAGAAGACTAGACAGGGGTAGAGGACTCGATAGAAGACTAGACAGAGGTAGAGGACTCGATAGAGAAGACTAGACAGAAGACTAGACAGAGGTAGAGGACTCGATCGAAGACTAGACAGAAGACTAGACAGAGGTAGAGGACTCGATAGAAGACTAGACAGGGGTAGAGGACTCGATAGAGAAGACTGGACAGAAGACTAGACAGAAGACTAGACAGGGGTAGAGGACTCGATAGCAGCGGCCACACGAAAGTCACAAGTTTTCATGCATTCGGCTCGTGCTAGCAAGTGGCTTAAACGGGATTCTCACCCTTCTGTGGTTGCCATCCCAGGTGAATTAGTTAGGTAGATGTTAGTCCCCAAGCAGCTTGCGCCGCACTCCGGACATCCGTAGCACACTGGCTCAGGCTTGGACTCTGCCTTGTTCACTCCCCGTTACTAGGAGCATCGCTGTCGCTTTCTTTTCCTGCACTGAGTGAAAAGCTTGAGTTGAGCGCGTAGATCAGAAGCAGCTTCATTCGAGCAACTCGTTTGTCTCCAAGATCCGTCCCTGTCGTTGAAGTGAGAACCTCGCGAGACTGGACGATTTGGGGAATTGTCCGCCGCTCGCATTCCAGGCCCATTCGTTGAACACCACTATGTTGCATGTATGTGCAGTTTATCGTCACAGATTGTTGCTGCATACCTGTTGCATGTATGTGCAGTACTATTGTCTCAGCTGCGTATCTGTTGCATGTATGTGCAGTCTATTGTCACAGATTGTTGCTGCGTATCTGTTGCATGTATGTGCAGTCTATTGTCACAGATTGTTGCTGCGTATCTGTTGCATGTATGTGCAGTCTATTGTCACAGATTGTTGCTGCATACCTGTTGCATGTATGTGCAGTCTATTATCACAGATTGTTGCTGCGTATCTGTTGCATGTATGTGCAGTCTATTGTCACCGATTGTTGCTGCATATCTGTTGCATGTATGTGCAGTCTATCGTCACAAGTTGTTTGTGTTGCCGCATATCAAGTTCAAACCACTACTACCGGTAACTCTAACAACGACCTGCAAGCCGAATCCGTTTACAATACAGGCCGCACCACACCAGATCACTTGGAGGCTTCCCCCTGCCACTAAACTAACATTCCCCCCCCGGTGCCTCTTCTAGCACGTGCCATGCTCCGTCTGTAGGGAGGCGACGTGGCATCGCGGGTGTCCCCAACAAAAAGGCAAGGTTGCAGCCTACCGGGCGCAGCTTTTGACGCCCTCCCCGCGCGGGTGGAGCAAGATGCAAGGCTGCAGGGCAAAATGCACGTGGGCCGCCGCAGGCCAGTATCTACCCGAGCACTTGGTGGTATGCACCCGCGTTTTCTTTCTTTTTTATCTTTGTTATCTTTGGCGAATTTCCCTTTTCTCACCGCTTCAGAATTTGTTCTGAAGAAGCAAAAACCGAGCCAGCGAGTGGGTTTCATTATCCAAACAAAAAGGGTTTGCTCTCTCTTTTATTTTCCGCTAAAAATGCCACCCTTTCCGCCCGGTCGCGTTGCGAGAACTTCCTGCGTCAGCACAGGAAGCATACAGGCACACCAGCCCGCTGATGCTGGTAATGGCAAACGAAATCCTCGGCCCGCTGTCCCACGAAGACAGCCCGCTGTGCTGTAAAACCTCAGCCCGCTGAGCTGAGAAGGCAGCCCGCAGTGCTGCAGCAGCCCGCAGTGCTGCAGACCGTACCCGCAGCCCGCAGTGCTGCAGCAGCCTGCAGTGCTGCAGAACGTATCCGCAGCCCGCTGTGCTGCAAGACCGCAAAGGGAAGGGGGGTGGTCCCGTGCACATCACAGGACCGACACAAGCGTGTCTCCCCAGCACCCTACTCGACAAAATTGTTATGTCTTCCTTCTTGGTTTAGCAATGCTTCTGGTGCTCCCTTCTTTGACTGTTTACATGGTTTGAACATCTCGTGCGGAAATAAAACCTTATATCCACGGATTGGAAACGATCGTTTACGAGAATTCGTGATTTTGGCCTGAAGAAAAACGATCGTGAAAAATACTCGACGTAGTTGCCTCGACTCCGAATGGAAGGGGGGAAATATAGAGGTAAGGGGCAAATACAATACAAACACAATCTGATTTGTTCTTCGCTTACACCATCCAGGACCCCCAGGGACCACGCAGTGGCTTTTCAAGTAGTCAGATCCGGAGGAGGCGAGAGATCTTCCTCCTTCGGTAACCACCCTCCAGGCGTCGCGTTCTCTTTCGACTGGGTACCCGGGTGTACTCGTCCGCCCTCTGTTCGTGGGTCGGCACCCACGTAGCCGTGAGCTCAAGTCCGTACTCTCGGGCCAGATCAAAAATGCGCGACAGTTTTATGTTCGCCGCGTAATTTTTCGAGTGGCCCTTGTTCAGGCAATGAACCGCCGGTAGGTTGTCTACCATCAGCTCTACGGACACTCCACGGTGTGTTCCAACGGCTAGCTCGAGGCCTTTTGAAAAGCTCTTTCAAAAAAATGTGCTTTTCTGCGAAGTGACCAAAGAAAATGCCCTGTGACACCCGTTCGGGCTCACCCTCGAGCAGCGCCGCCCATTCTTTTGAGGAGGCGTCGGACCATAGTCGGATCGACTGCCCCCCGCGCGTGCCCACTCGCGTGACCCACCGGTTCTCCCCGATGGTCGCCGTGAGGCTTTCAACTTCGCGGGCTGTCGACGCCGGAACGTTCACCGGCACGTCCCATGCCTGCAGACCTCCCACCGACAGTCGTGAGGAGAGTCTCTGCACGAACGAAAGAGCGCACCGGGCGTACGCCAAGGGAAAACGCGTTGTGTACGCGAACCACACCAGAGCGCCGAACAGCCTGTAGAACGCCCGGGGAGAAACGGCTCCGCCCCGGAAAACGGCGAGTTCGGAAGACCGCAGCAGCTTTTCAACCCAAGCAGTGGCCATACTGTACCGAGGTGGGCTGCTGGCCAGATCGAACCGCAGCCCCAAAAGGTCGAACTGCGTGAGGGGGATCCCGTACTGGCCTTCGTCGTCGTTGAGGACGCAGTTCACCTCACGACATCGCCGGGCGAAACGTGCGAATTTCTCTTCCGCCTCGGCCAAAGAATCGCCCACGATGATGAAATTGTCAACCCACGGGAGACCGTCAGTCTCCGGCAGGATGACGCGAGAAGCTCTCTGTGCTATCGCCGGAGCCCAGCTCCAGCCCATGCACATCGCCCTTAAACGGGCTCTGACGAAACTCCCACGTGGGCCCGCAAGGTTCATGCCGAAATACCCGCGGACGCCCTCATCCAGTTCGAACTGGTAGAAGTAGCTCTTCGCATCCGCCAGGTAGACGACCGCCGAGCTTAGCACCCGATCGATCACGTCGGGCATGGAGGGCAGGAGCATCGGAGGCGGTCGCGGCATGACAGCGTTCAGCTTTCGTCCATCGCACACGAACCTCTCCCCCCCGCTCTTCTTGGGAACCGTGAATGCGGGGAGCACGACTCTCGGATGCTCGTGTGCTACCTCCGCGACACCGTACTTCAGCAGGTCCGGAAGGTGGTGTAGCATCCGCCTCGAGGTCCCGCGCGCTATGGCCTCTGAGTGCCAAGAGGAGGCGTCGCGGACTAGCGCGGACTCGAAAGACTCACGCGACCTGATAACGTCCAACACGCCTCCGTTTTTGTTCTTCGCTTACACCACCGTGTGTTGTTTTCTCACTCAGGACTTTTGACCTGTTGTGTTTGTGTGATTTGTCGTGTAGGGGTAGACCCGTATGACCTCACGTCCGTTCAACACGTGGTTCGGTAGTTACAGCACTTTGGATCCCTTCTGTTCTTTGTCGGGCAGCATCGTCGAGCATTTCCTTTCAAGCTGGCGCTTATGTAAAAAAAGAACGGTCGTTTTTTTTTTTTTTCCATAGGGCTTCGCTTCGGTGTGTCGAGTGACGAGTAGTTCGAGTAAGGTTTTGTGTATCACGTTATTGCCCGTTTACCCGGGTTGGTTCCATGGCTCCTCGCTAATAAAGAAGTCTTTGCTTGGGGCTGTCCTGATGTCCGGCGCATGTGCAGTCTGGTTGGCACCATGTATGGCACGGGTATGTCGCGGTGACTTTCACGTCACGAGGTAGCCTGTAGTTCAATGTGCCACGACTGCGTCTGCTCTGCCGCTCCGCGGTCCCATAGGGTCCCAAGTGCGGTCAACGAAAACTCTAGTTTCCCTTTCTACTTTCTCCTACTCTCGCGGTGTACGGTTTTCCATAGGGGTTCGCTTCGGTGTGTCGAGTGACGAGTAGTTCGAGTAAGGTTTTGTGTATCACGTTATTGCCACGACAGCGCTATGGCACTGGATCGAACAGACAGTCGAGGGCATCAGATTCGTCTTTGAAGGAGCCCCTTTCTCGCAACTACTCGTCGGAACGGTTCATCGGAGTCCGCCGAAGTCGAAGCATTGCCTTAGGTGAAGGAGTCAAAATTTAAGTTAATCATGAAGAGTACATCAACATTGACGAAGAAAAAAGAACCTAAAACACCGAACCTCTAAACCACAATAACCGCAAGAAAGTGCGAGACCAGGGGGAGGAAGGTGTCAGTACGAACATTCACTAAAACCTGGACGGACGAGCTGGACAAGAAGCTGGGAATAGCAGAAGTTTGTTGGTCAGGAGTTGCCACAGCACAGAAGCCACAGCTGGGAAGCGCAACTGCAGCTGCTGCACTGATACTAGCTAGCGTGCTAGTCCTATCAGCGACTCACTCGGGGCGGATGAAAAAACAAATTCGCGAGCGACTGCGTGCGGATGTATTGATAAAAAATTCATCGATATCGATATATCGACATCGAAATCTTCAAGATTTCGATATATCGAATCGATACCTTTCGACAGATCGATATGGAGACTGGAGGTCCTATGAACATGCAATGTGAATAGCCTCTATTCGAGCCAACCCGGCTTTTCTTGTAACAATCATGAAACTGTATTGTTTTTGGACTAGATAATAGTGCAGAGCAAGCTTTTTTTCCTCCTGGCAAAATGCATAGGGGTGGCAGAGTGAGCGGGCGCCGGCCTTCAGGCCGGTCGGCCCGCCACCCCTCACACTTTTCCGGTCGAAGATTGTTTTCGAGGTTTGTTGGGTTTCGGGGTCTAATGCGCCCGAAATTTGCGTTTTTTGCGGAGTTTCTCAGTATCTCGCGATATTTGGACCACGGGAAACGGAGTCGGGGGTCTCCCCCGGGTACTGGCCAAACTCGAACTCAGCGTCGCCTGCCCGAATTGCTTCGCCCGCACTTTGCTTTGCTTCACCAGAACTTAGGGTCTCCCCCCCGGGTACTGGCGCCAAACTTGCCATCACAGGCTAAACTTGCTACCACACGCCGAACTCAGCTCCGCCCGAGTCAGCATCACCAGAACCCGAACTTTGCTTTGCTTCACCAGTAGCTTCACCCGGTTGGGTTCACTGGAACTTTGCTTTGCCCGAACTCAGCTGCGCCCGAACTTTGCTTCGCCTGAACTTTGGTTCACCAGAAATTTGCATCACCCAAACTTAGCATCGCCCGAACTTAGCTTCGCCCGAACTTTACTGTTTCCCGAACTTTAACTACTGCCTCCAGTCTCGCCCCGCGCCGGCCTTTAGCCGAGCGCACGTACTCCAAGAATACAGAAGATTATCGGTCGACATATCGACATAACCATGTTATTATAAGGGAACAAAATTTTGAAGTGTTGGGATATAAGGGAATTCCACCTTTTATCATTAGCCGTCTTCAACTTTCTTCGTCGAGAGGAAAATCACGAAGATGAGACATTTTTGTGTTCTCAGTAACCCTATTCCGACGGGGCACCTGCTAAGAAATTCTGGTATTTTTGTGACGGGGGCCTATCCCGACGCAAAAAGGTTGCATCCACACGCACCACTCTCCCTTTTTTGCGCAACTCTGGAGGCAAAGGAAAGGACGATGTGAAGGCTCAGCCGGACCTTCCGTTCAGCCGACACTTACAGTGTGTTCATCGAGCGAAGAATACGAAACCCTGTCCGCTATGGCAGAGCAGCCGGAGCAAGGAGAGCATCCCGGGGCACGCGGGGCTCTGGTACTGCTCCGCGTTCCTCGTCGGTCGCCGGCCCGCGTCATCGGCAGCCCGCTGCTGGTTAAGCTGTTCTCCCTCAGCGCGCCGACCGGCCGCTGCGTGCTGCACGGCATCTGCCGCGGCTGCTTTTCGAGGGCGTGCACAACGTCTTCGCGTGCGAAGTCGTTGTCGATTATGTTCTCAACACAACACCGCAATATGTCGTCGTCGACAACAAACAAGCATAATAATAAAGCAAACCTACGCATTACTTTCCGTTTCACCACATTATTGTCCCCACACGCAAAGTATGGCTACATAAAACGGGGCGACGGTAAACGAGTCTCTATACTCAGCAAGCCAACACGAAATGCCAACGCAACCCGCAGACGTGTGAAGAAGTGAGTGATGCGTCTTGCGTTGTGCAAGAAGCGCCGAACGACGGGATCCCCAGTTGGTGTACGGGGGAGCCGCTGACGATGAGCAAAGCGGCGAACGGGCAGCGCTGCGAGCTGCGCCTGCTCTTCGAGGGCGTGCACGAGGTCTTCGCGTGCGAAGTCGTGTCGACGGCGCGCATCATCGAGCTCTACGGGAGCACCGAGGACGAGGGCGACACGTACTGGCAGAGCAGCCGGAGCAAGGAGAGCATCCCGGGGCACGCGGGGCTCTGGTACTGCTCCGCGTTCCTCTCCCACGCCTCGTCGCCGGCCCGCGTCACCGGCAGCCCGCTGCTGGTGAAGCTGTTCTCCCTCAGCGCGCCGACCGGCCGCTGCGTGCTGCACGGCATCCGCCTGCGCATCTCGCCCGGCGCCGCTCCACCCCCCCCTAAAGCCCCGCACCCCCTCTTCCCAGGGACTTCCGGCCACGCAGCCGCAGGCGGCGCTGGGTTCCAAGACGCGATAGCCCTCGCGGCCCGGTTCATGTCCGGGCAGCGAAACCTGCCGTCCCCCGACGACGTCGCTCGGTTTTGCCAAGGCCAGCCCCAAGCACCACCGGAACGGCTGCACCCCCCAGTCGACCAGACGCCCTTCCCTGCTGCGCAGCCGAGCCCCGGGAACCGACCACCCGCGCAATCCTCCGAACGGACAACCGTGCGGGACCCCCCTTCGGCTGGCGCCTCGCTCGCCGACGTGGAGCACCGGTTCTCCGGCCGCATGGCCGCGCTGGAGGCCAAAATCGCGAAGTCCTGCGAAGCGCAGGTCCTCTCCGCGTCGACGGTCATCTACCAGCACGTCGAAGCCGAGCTGGCGGGCGCCGCCGCCGCCGCGGCTGGGCGGGGCGGCGGCCCAGAGGAGTTGAGCACCGCGGAGGCGAGAATCGCGGCGGCCGTCCTCCGCCGTGCGAAGGCCGACCTCAGGTCCGAACTGGCGCGCGCCGAGCCCCGGGCCGCGGCTTCCGACCCGGAATCGGCGAGGGCCGCCGAAAAGCGGCAGGCCGGCGCGGATGGGCGGAAGTCCAGCGCACCGTCGTCGCCTTCAACTTCGCCGCCGCCGTCACCTGCCGACTCGGCTTCGTCGGCGCTGCCGCCGCCGCCGGAAAATCCGGACCGACTGGACGAGCGAATCCTTGAGGCCACGAAGCAGCCGTTCGACGCCTTGCGACAGCAGATCGCCGCCCTCGAAATCCGGTTGGCCGCGGGGCCCCAAACCGGGGGGGAGCTGGGCCCTGTGCCGGCGGCTTCTTCTTCGCTGGCCGAAAACCCAGAACTGCTACACAAGCGGATCCTCGAAGCCACGAAGCAGCCGTTCGACGCCTTGCGACAGCAGATCGCCGCCCTCGAAATCCGGTTGGCCGCGGGGCCCCAAACCGGGGGGGAGCTGGGCCCTGTGCCGGCGGCTTCTTCTTCGCTGGCCGAAAACCCAGAACTGCTACACAAGCGGATCCTCGAAGCCACGAAGCAGCCGTTCGACGCCTTGCAACGGAAGTTCGCCGCCCTCGAAACCCGGCTGGGCCCCCAAACCGGGGGGGAGCTGGGCTCTGGGCTGCCGGCTTCTTCTTCGCTGGCCGAAAACCCAGAACTGCTACACAAGCGGATCCTCGAAGCCACGAAGCAGCCGTTCGACGCCTTGCAACGGCAGATCGCCGCCCTCGAAACCCGGCTGGCCGCGGGACCCCAACCCGGGGGGGGGCTGGGCCCGTCGGAAAACTGGGCCGCCGACGCGGTGCTGGCGCCGCTGGCCGACCTGCGGAGGGACGTCACGGCGCTGGAACGCCGCCTTTCGGCGCTGAGCCCGCCCCCTGCCTCTCCGGGGCAGGGCGGCGGCGGCTTGGAGTTGATGGAGCGCCGCCTCGCGGAGAAGCTGCAGCGGGAGGTCGGTGCCTTGGAGGCGAGGCTCCGGGGCGCCGGCGGCGCGCTGAAGCAGGAAGAGGTCGCCGTTCTGCAAGACCGGATATCCACGGGTGTGATGGGGAAGGTCAACGAGACGCTCGCCGGGTTCCAAGGCGACATCGCTGCGGCGGAGGCCCGCCTCAAGTCGGCGCTCTCAACGCATGCGCTGGCTTCCCCGCGCCCGGGCCCCAATGATGCAGCACCCCCTTCACCTTCCGGTCTCGCTGACTTGCAGCGTGACGTGGCAGACCTGCGGGACTCCTTCGCAGCGCTCCGGCGCTCGAAGCCCGCAGAGAGCCAGCATGAGCCTCTCCACCCCGGGGAGGTTGCCGTGCTGCAGGACAGGATCACGGCTGCGGTCCTCGAAAAGACCGGCGAAGCGCTGGGCGCGCTGGAGGCGCGGCTGGCGGCCCGGATGGCCGCGTCCGCCGCCGTCGACGACGCCGACGCGGTTGCCTCGCTGCGGTGCGAGGTCGCTGCCGTCACGGCCCGGCTCTCGGCCCTCGCGGCCGCAACCGCCGCCGCGTCCGAAGACGGCGTAACGACACCGGCGAGGCAAGCCGGCGAGAACCCACCACCAGTATGCACCACCGGGCCCAGCAGCGACGGCTCCGCCGTCGCCGGTTTGCGGCGGGAGGTGTCCGACCTGCGGTCGCGCCTAGACCGGCACGACCTCCACCAACAGGACGCCGTCTCCGCCAGGGTCGCGGTCCTGGTCGAGAGGCAGGTGGAAACCCTGCTGCGCCCCGGGTCCGCAGCGCAGACGAGGCTCGGACGCTTCGTGGAAGGCGTCGTCGGCCGGCAGCTGGAGCAGCAGCTGCTGCCGCTCCACCGGGGGCCGGAGCCCGCGGCCGCCCCCCGGGAGATCCCGGCGGACGCGGGGGGCGCTGGCTTGCGGAAGCAGCCCGCCGAAACACCCCCTGGGGCTCCAGGGCCAAACGGTGTGGCGAGGCCGCTGCGGAGCAACGGCGCTGCGGGCTTGGAGTCTTCGGCCGCAGAGCGTGGGATTCACGGCGATACACCCGTGGTTGGTCGAGACGTGTGTGATCCACGTGCACGGCGGCAGGGTGATGGTGACCGGCACCCGCCCAGGCGGAAGGGAAGGAGCGCGTCCCTCGGAGGCTCCGTCCGGCCGTCCCAGCGGCTGAACGACGCGCGGGACGAGCGCAAGCGCGAAAAAACCACGTGTCCTTCCCCCGCGCACGCGGGCACGCCGACCACGGCGGATCACACGGGAGCCGCAGGTCACCACCAGCAGCAGCAGCACGACACGCCGGAGACGCGCAAGTCGGGCGATTCAGCCGGGGCGCCCTTGGCGGCCCCTGCCACGCCGAAGTTCTCCGGCCGGCAGCAGCAGCAGCAGCAGCAGCCGCAGCCGCCGGCGAGCGACAGACGGGGCCCGCAGACGCCAGACGGGCGGGCGAGCGACCCGCAGTTCAACTACTCGCAAGCGAAAAGGTGTGTCGGCGAGCTCCTCGCTCTGTCTATCTCAGACGCTGCATTCTACCTAAAACCATCTATCGCAGACTTTGCATTCTAACGCAATCTATCTATCTCAGACGCTGCATTCTAACGCAAACTATCTATCGCAGACTCTGCATCCTAACCCAAACGATCTATCTCTCTGAGACTCTGGTAAGATTATGACGATCAAGCAAGTTGATCTTCAGAATGACTCGATTCGTACGTGCGTATGTATGTCTTCGGATGAAACTCAATGCCAGCACAGCACACAGGTTCTTCGGATTTGCTGACAACACGGACTTCCAGCAGTGGGTCTCAAAAGTAGGCCAGGGAACACCGCCGTCATTGTCTAAGCGGGCCTCTGAGGTTTGTCTTCAGTCCTCCTTTTTGCAGGTCTAATGATGTCGCCAATTGTACTGGTCTACCAGTCGCCAAGACACCCAGGAGCCAGATGGTTGTGGGATACTGTCGTCGGACGGAAAATCTTTCAGCGAGCATTCCATCATGCCTGTACCTTACGGTTCACTCACTCGGACGGAAAATCTTTCAGCGAGCATTCCATTATGCCTGTACCTTACGGTTCACTCACTCGGACGGAAAATCTTTCAGCGAGCATTCCATTATGCCTGTACCTTACGGTTCACTCACTCGGACGGAAAATCTTTCAGCGAGCATTCCATTATGCCTGTACCTTACGGTTCACTCACTCGGACGGAAAATCTTTCAGCGAGTATTCCATTATGCCTGCACCTTACGGTTCATTGTGTATACTGCTGCACAGTCGCTAAGCCAGCCAAGAACCGGGTGGTTGGCGAGAGTTCCAAGCGAACATTCACATAGAAACCCACGAACAGAGCCTCGACGCAAAGAGAGGGCGCAGCCTGTCCACGGCTATCCCCAGTGAAGCAGACTCCCGGGTACAACGAAGGTATGCGGCATCTTTCCGATTCTCTGCCGGCGGACATCTTCGACTGCGGTGGAAGTGTCATCGTAAATAACCGGTGAATCACTCATCACCTGACGACAAAAAAGATGACGACATTCACGTCTTTCACGTGTCACGCGGCAAGCATACACCCAAGTGACTGCGTCACTGTGTGGTCACCTGTGTAGCAATAACCAGTCACTTAATCAGTTGTAACATCCAGTAGTACCTTTTTGTCACGACAATTGGTACTACTTATCACAACAAGAAGAGAGGGTAGTCGACCAATGAGCACCTGGTACACGGGAATCCCGCTCCATCTCAGGTGAAGGTGCGTATTTCAACAGAAGAAATACAATTCACAGCCCCTCGCAGTGCGACATCCCCGTGCGGGGTATCATGGCGTGCCAGAAGCGTGCCGCTTCCGCCAGCCGTTCTCCCCAGAAGAAGTGAGGCGTCGTGCTGTAGTGCAACTCGGGCCGCCGGAAACCACGCTGCGCGTACTTACACGCCTTCCAAGCTCGTCGGCGGCAAGTTTGCCACGCGAGCAACAGCCACCTTGCCTTGGAGACCGACTGACCCTTGCCCGATTGCTGTTGCCACGAAAACCTCCTCCACTTCGGTCTTCAATGCTCTTCATCGAATACTTTGAGCGGGTATTTCAACCACGTGCATATTGCTGATCGCAACCATGCGCGAAGTCGTACCGCGGGGAACAGCTTTTTCTGGCACCCGCAACCCTATTGGAGTGCGTAGACCTCTTTGTCGAGTTCCTGCCATCTTCACGGCGGCACCGCCGCTCTTCGTGCTAAAGTGTGCCGAGGAAAGCCTGCTATGCGGCACGTGATCGGCAGAACTACGAGTCTACGGGTCAAGTGGCTAACCGTCTAAAAACCGTACACCGCGAGAGTAGGAGAAAGTAGAAAGGGAAACTTGGGGTTTTTCGTTGACCCCGCTGCCCTGAGCCCAAATCCTGGACGTGGTTTCAGGTGGCAAATTTGGCGAATGATCATGATCAGAAGGTCCAACTTGGGCGGTTCAGTTTCCTCACACATGCAATGCATGTGGCCAGGGATTATCCTGCATGGTGGAAAAATCATTTCTTCACCAAAAAAAGAAGAACATTCAAGGCCGGTTACAAAATGTTTTTTCACCACAGGAGTTTCTGGTGAAAACTTTTGTGCTTGCAAGGCCAGCGACACGGGGCTGCAGGACCCCACAGGTGGGGTCTCCAGCAAGGTGGCGAAGCAGCAACACGCCCACGAAGGTCGCATACCAGGATCACAGGCCATTCAAAAAAGCTCGTGCAACGTGAAAAAAAGTCTTGCCGGCCATGTTACAGACTTTTTAACCACGAGTCTCCCGAATTTTGGGGATTAGAATATGCAGGGATTATCCTGTATGGTTAAAAAATTATTTCTTCCAGCCTACTAGCTTGGGGGTCAGCTGGTCGCCAGACCAGAGTTGGTCTGGAAACTGGTCTGGATCAAAAAAAAAAATCTCAGCTATTATTATTTTCCCTGAGGAACCGGCTACCCACAGTGTACTACACACTGTGTACTACAGTGTGTACAGGGTACCACAGTGTACTACCACCTTGCGCCACGGGGTACCACAGTGACCACAGTGTACTACCACCGTGTTCAACCACCGGGTGCCACAGTGTGGCACCAATGCGGAGAAGCACATCGACCAACATGTTTGCGCTGCTACACAATGCAACCGCTACCGCTCTTTCTGAAGACAATGAGGCGGCGAGAGAAGTGTCTGAGCACATGCAGAAGAAGGGACCGATGTTCGCGTTGTTTCTTTACGAGGTCACCCTCCCAGTTGTTGCGCACTTCTCGTCAGCTCTGCAGAAGGCTTCGTCGTTCTTCGCGCAAGTTGTGTCTCCGAAGGGGCACTACAAGAAAAAGATCTTGGACATCGCCAATGAACCAAAGCAGTATACGAAGTACTTCAACTGCCACATGGTCCTCAACGCAGCAACAACAGGCATCTTTCAGCAACCGTGGGCGACACACGAAGAGCTGACGACGTGGCACCACAGCGTTGCAGTGCCATACCTCAAGGCTCTGGCAAAGGCCTTCGATGAAGAGTTGGGAACGTCAGCTTGCCTGCAGGCGTTCTCGCTCTACGATCCCAAGGGCCCAACATTCGCCAACGGGAAGATCGACTTGGTTGCTGCCAAAAAGGAGCTGGGGCACATTCTCGCCCACTGCTCCGGGCCGCATACTTCCAAGAACTGTTCGGAAGAAAAAACTGACATATTCGCTAGTGGCCCCTTTCTTTCCGAGAACCGTCGGACTGCTCTGCTCCACGAACTCGAGCCGTTCTGCGCGGAGATCGTGCGGCAGCAATGGGCGTCATTGGAAGACGTCATGCTGGGGCTGCTGAAGTCATCGAACCTTTCGACGGCATTTCCAGAGACAAACAAGCTGTTTGCCATTGCTGTTGTCCTGCCAATGGGGACAGCATCGGTCGAGCGTGTCTTTTCAAACATGAAAAGGGTGCTGACAAAAGCCAGGAAGAGGCTTCACGAGCAGACGCTGGCCGACGTGCCGTATGAACGTGGCAGCGGCATCCTGAGGAGCGCTATGGAGGCGTACCTCAATGCGTGGATTGCGAGCCCAAGAACGCTGAACTTCGCCACGCGGCCGGAGTATGAAAAACGTGCGTCGACAAAGTGGGGGTCATGCGCAAAAATATGATGACTAACCCAAGGCTGCTGCAATCGGCCCTTCATTGACGCTGTTGTTGGCCCACTCGTCCCTTTGTTTCCCACTGACGCTGTTGTAGGCCCACTCGTCCCTTTGTTTCCCACTGACGCTGTTGTAGGCCCACTCGTCCCTTTGTTTCCCACTGACGCTGTTGTAGGCCCACTCGTCCCTTTGTTTCCCACTGACGCTGTTGTAGGCCCACTCGTCCCTTTGTTTCCCGTAGCAGGCGTATGACTTTCTTCGTTCTCTGTCCACCATGCCACCGCTATCCGGTACGACTTCGCTCTGCAGGCATTCGTTGCCGAACGGGGGTGGCTGCCCTCCTGCAACACCCCCTGTGCACAAAATTTGGATACAGACCAGTTTACCAGTTCTGGGCTCGGGGGTCGAGGTCAGAGCTAGTATGCTGGTGCGCACGTACATTTTGCAAAGTGTTCCCATGGGGATTCCAGACGTGCTTCTTGCGGAGTGCTCTCAAACGCAGCAGGTGGGCATCCAATTTGCTTGTTGCGGCGTATTCCCAAACGAAGCAGGTGGGGCATCCAATTTGCCTATTGCGGCATATTCCCAAACGCAGCACGTGGGGCATCCAATTTGCTTATTGCGGCGTATTCCCAAACGCAGCAGGTGGGGCATCCAGACGGGCTCATTGCGGAGTGTTCTCAAACGCAGCATGTGGGCGTGTGACCTGCTTTAGGAACCCTGGAGTCCGGCATGTGTGCCGTTTGCGGGATGCATGTCGGCTTCCCACTCATGGGGGACCAAGGTGGGCACTCTCACACCTCAAGCCTAGGACAGGGGGTCGAGGTCAGAGCTAGTATGCTGATTTCTTCACCAAAAAAAAAAAAAAAAAGCTAACCCAAACAACTTCCGCCGGTAGAGAAACCTTGCCTAAAGAAATCAACTGCCTTCGGGAGCCGAAGAAGGGGATGATAAATACTCCATTACTTCGATGACCGCCATAGAGGGCCGCATATGATATGATCATTCATCTGAGTGCAAGAGACAAGTTACCACAGTCCGGAACGCAAAACAGACATAGCATGCTGTGTGGCTCGGCTCGATTTCTTCGTTCGATGAAGAACTATTCAGAAATGTTTTGTGACTAAGCTAGGAGCCTCTGAAAGTATTAGCTGTATGTTGGCAAGCGTTGACACAACACCATTCGAGTTCCTGTTGGAACTTGCGCCTGACAAACTTCCAATTGTGATGATCGTGATGATCTTAGCGGCTGTGCTGGTACAACCTCCTTAGCACAGACGACAGAAAGAAAGCGAAAGCGCGAAGAGTCCGACATTCCTCAGTCCGGCTACGATCCAAAACGGGTGCAAAAAGCAGGCGGAAAAAGTGCAAAAAAACGTAAAAAGGATCTTGGATTTTGCCCAAAAAGAGCGTAAATAGGGCCACACGTGAGGTAGAGTAAACCTGCCTAAAGAAATCAACTGCCTTCGGGTGGGCTAGTCTGACACTTGCTGTCGTCGGGGGAAAAAAAAAAAAAAAGATTCTCAAAACAGGCCGGTTAAAAAACGTTTTTTTATCACAGGAGTTCCTGGGGAAAACTTTTTTGTGCTTGCAAGGCCAGGCTACAGGACCCGCAAGACCCACAAGTGGGGTCTACAACAAAGTGGCGAAGCAGCAACACGCCCACGAAGGTCGCACACCAGGCTTACAGGTCATCAAGAAAACCTCGCTCAACGTGGAAAAAAACAAAAAACTTTCCGGCCATGCTACAGACTTTTTAACCATGATTTTCCCGAATTCCGGGGATTAGAATAACCCCTGAGAATATGGCTAAAAAAAAAAGCACAGGGCGCCTAGCACCCACCGTCCTTAGAACGACTCGACTTCTATCTCTTCGGGTTCCTCCCTTCACCCGTTTTCACACTTCTTTTCTTTTGCATTGCGCAAAGCATCTGCTTCAGGGGTCGGGACCATTTCTTTGGAGCTCCGCTCCCGGGTTTGTCGGGGGTTGTCACATCCTGAGCTCTTTTTTAGTGCAAGGTACTGAAGCAGCAGAGTGTACCAGCCGGCGAACCTGTTTTACCCCGAAGTCGACCGGAAAACTGGCCCGAGCTTATTCCCTGATTCTGCGTTGTCGGAGATCCTCGAGAGGAAGCCGCCAAGTGCGAATTGACAAAGAAGGAAATGCGCGTGGTCCCGGACAACTTAACCCTGATCCTCTCGAGGATCTCCGACAACGCAGAATCAGGGATTAAGCTCGGGCCAGTTTTCCGGTCGACTTCGGGGTAAAACAGGTTCGCCGGCTGGTACACTCGAAAAGAGCTCAGGACCGCTGCCGTCCTGTAGCCCTTACAAGGCACGAGCAAATCTGGGTGCCGGGCGCAAAGCGGTCAACACGAAAACTGATCGATTCGTTGGATTGGTCTTCCGCCCGCTATCCTCCGTCGGAATAAGCACCGGGCGGCGCCTCCGAGAGTCCTTCTTCCCTTTTTTTCCTTCCCAATAGAGATAGACCGGCATTTCTGTCGAACCGTTGCTAGGACTAGCGACACCGAAAGAAAGCATCTGGCTGGTAGGTACCTCAAAGCTGCTGGCGAAGCAAAACATCGCTTTATTGCTCTCTCGATTCCCCCCTTTCTTTGTGCCAATCTTGCGGGTACAGTGTACACGCGGTGCAGGGTACGAATACGTAGACTAGGCTGCGGGTTTTGGTGTTGATCAGAATTGCGAACGAAAATGGAATCAGAGAAATGCACGCGAAAAATTGATCAACCGGCGCGCACAAAACGAACGAAGCTTACGCCGCCTCTGAACCCAGATTTACCTGTGTTTCGTGTGTGCTGCAGCACATTTACCTCCTTTGAGATTCGGAATATTGTTGCGATAGTGGGGAGTCATCGGCATGCCGATGAGTGCCACACTATGCCAGCCTTTCGCTACGTGGCACCGGATGGGTCACTCTTGGCGCGCTTCCGTCGTGGGGCAACCCGCGACGGCTGCAAGTGCTGCTGGTCGCTTGTGACAAGTTCGCAGTCTTTGGGGGTTCGCAACTGGCAGCTCTCCTCAAGTATTTCCTGCAAAAAAGCAGGGCTTATATAATAATAAAAAAAGCACACGCAAAGCATGGCCACGGACGGAAAGCTGGCGGTGGGAACGTACGTCCAGGTCGTCGGGCTGCAAGATGCGCCGCACTACAACGGCCTGTCCTCCATACACACATGCGGCTCCCTTCCTGACGCTTACGAAGTCAAGCCGCCGAAGCATCTGTGCATGGGGTGGTCGTGCGCCTCGTACTGCGCATCCGCGTCGCCGGACGCGTGCCACGCTAGGACAGTGGAGAAGTCGTCGAGAGACCAACGGGTCTCGGCCGCCTCTTGTCTGTACGGGGTTTCCAGCGAAGTCCATATTCGCATATCCCACCATCGGGGAGTAGACCAGGATGCAGGCCCCCCGGTACTTGCCGCCGGCGGGAGCCGGGACTTTGCCAAGCTCGTAGCTCGGCAGCAGCGCCGCTACCGACTCTGCGATGTTGTTCACGGTGCTGGTCGCGTCGGCGGCGTCGTAGTACATCATGAACGACGGCTTCGGCATGCCCGCCCTCTCGATGCCGCCGAGGATCTGCGGGTTGCCCCACTCCAGCTTCTCCGCCAGAAACGGCTTCTCGTGCGCCCATTCCGTCGGCCACTCCTCCATGGCGGCCACGTTCACCAGCCCCTTGGCGCCGGCGAAAAACATCGCGATTTCGTGCGTCTTCGACCGGGTGTCCTGCGTCTTCGCCACGAGCTTCGCCGGCTCGCAGCAAATCAGCGTCTTCGGCAGGGCGACCTCGACCTTCTCCCCGTTGTCCTTCACAACGAACCCGTGCTGGGACACCCTTTTCCTTGCGTTGGGTTCTTGACAACTTTTTGTCTGTCCTATAGTGGCACGCGTCCGGCGACGCGGAGGCGCAAGACTCCCGCTCGAAGAAGCACGAAGTCGCGATGTTCTTCCCCATTGTCCTAGGCTTGAGGTGTGAGAGTGCCCACCTTGGTCCCCCATGAGTGGGAAGCCGACATGCATCCCGCAAACGGCACACATGCCGGACTCCAGGGTTCCTAAAGCAGGTCACACGCCCACATGCTGCGTTTGAGAACACTCCGCAATGAGCCCGTCTGGATGCCCCACCTGCTGTGTTTGGGAATACGCCGCAATAAGCAAATTGGATGCCCCACGTGCTTCGTTTGGGAATATGCCGCAATGAGCAAATTGGATGCCCCACGTGCTTCGTTTGAGAATACGCCGCAATAAGCAAATTGGATGCCCCACGTGCTTCGTTTGGGAATATGCCGCAATGAGCAAATTGGATGCCCCACGTGCTTCGTTTGGGAATACGCCGCAATAAGCAAATTGGATGCCCCACGTGCTTCGTTTGAGAATACGCCGCAATAAGCAAATTGGATGCCCCACGTGCTGCGTTTGGGAATATGCCGCAATATGCAAATTGGATGCCCCACCTGCTTCGTTTGGGAATACGCCGCAACAAGCAAATTGGATGCCCACCTGCTGCGTTTGAGAGCACTCCGCAAGAAGCACGTCTGGGAACACTTTGCAAAATGTACGTGCGCACGGAAAAGACGTGCGCAGCGAGACTAGCGGCAGGAGCTGCAGTTTGGGTAACCGTAAAAACTCGGGTACCCACACCCCGATTAGCGGCTTGGTTCGGCCATGCTAAATCCTGGTGAGGAACAGTTCGGCCATATTAAATCCTGGTGAGGGACAGTTCGGCCATGCTAAATCCTGGTGAGGGACAGTTCGGGCATTGCCAAGTTCAGGCGATGCTAGGTTCTGGTGAAGCAAAGTTTAGGCGATGCTGACTTCGGCGTTGCTAAGTTCGGGCCGGTTTCCCATGTCGGTGTGTTGTCCCTATGACGCCGTCTACGAGAGAAGGAAACGGCCAATCCTCACCAGAGTCTTGGCGAACGCGTTGTAGTGGATGGCACTCGCTGACTCACCGAAGGAGCTTTTGCAGCTCGATGAGGTCAAAATTTTTGACGGCTTCGCCTGTCCGGGCCTACTGCCTTCTATCTATTCTCTCTCTGGGGATGAGAGGCTGCTCGGGGATCGCGCTTCGGGCATCGACAGTTTTCTCTAGGCTGAGGAAGAAGAAGCTGATGGGCCTACTACAGTTCCTGGACAGCGATCCGTTGTCCCCGGGAGAACGTCGTCACTGGGCAGGGATGCCAAACTTCGCCAGCGCAGCGTTGTACGGCAAGGTGGACCGCATCGTGCTGCAGCCGCATCGATCGCCCGGTCCAGCCAGGACTTTTCCTCAACAGCGATCTGGGTGGGCCTCTGATGGTGGTTCGGAGGCCCTCATCTGATTCTAACAAGTTCATCCTGACTGCTGTCCCGCCAAGCGTGGAAGAAAAGCGACACATTCAGCAGACCGATGCGTGTCTGAAAGGCCTATGTTTTTGCCATGACGAGGGGGAGCATGCTGGTGGACATCGAGCTCTTCGGCTGCCCTGTTTCGATAGAGTTCGGGAAGAGGGGCCTCTCTTCAGCATCGGACGGTGAGTCGTCCGATGCTGAAGAGTTCTCCCCCTCGGCTCGATTGCCATCGCAACAGGCGCGCGCACGAGAACTATTGGGAACAAGGTCATCGGGAACTTCCCCAAAGGTTCCCGAAAACGTCCGAGGTAACACTGCGCTTGAAATGCTACCTGCGGCGAACCAGTCGCCTGCCAAACTGCACGTGCCTGATCGCCAAGCAGTTTGCGAAACGCAGCAGCGCGCAGAACGCCGCGTACGCGGCCACCTCGCCTGACGGCTCGCGTCCCAATGCTCTGCCAACCAGTTAAAGGAAGTGAAACCAGTGTTGGCAGGAACCCCTGTTTGAGAGAATGGGAGTCTGTCATAAAACATACCGTAATTGCATTAATGTTGAACCGGGTAAAACCTGGGACACCCCCCCAAAAATGGGCCTGGGTGTCCCAGGTTTTACCCGGTCCGGCCTTTTTTTTTCGGGGTTTGTGTACTTAGTAGAATGGCGTGCTGGTACAAGCCACGCCCTGGGGGTTGTTCGCCTGCTCAAAACTCAGCTCGATCCCTAGGTGCGTCGGCAATGCGGATAAATGGCACGCTGGTGGGATCAACATTTATTACAAGCTCAGGAGGGATGCTGAGCAGTTGATGTAGGTCCCGTGCCGCCGTACCGAACTCTTTGAACGCCTCCGCGTACTTCTGTTTGCAAAGGACAAATGAAGTCGAGGCAGGGCCGAGGACCCGGCGCGCTCACCTCGGCGCGCTGATGAGCGTCCCACAGGTACAGGCGAAAAAGCATCGGGCCACCGCGGAGTTTTCGTCGTCCCCAAATTGGACGCAGGAACCGTGGTCTGGCTGACGGCGGGTACAACGCTGGCAGAAGCCCTCAGCATGAACCCCTTTCGTTGCATAAAAGCCCAGTCGTAGTTCAGGGTTGAATCATCTACAAGTCTGTCGCGGTTGTCCCCTGCTTTCACGATCCCGCGTGCGCGCCTGTGACTTGAGCGCCAGTCAGCCGCGTCAGCCGCATCATCTTAACCAGGTGGTTTAAGTCACTGCCGGTGGTCGCACTTCATTCTCGTTTGGTCCCACTGCTTCCCCTCCTTGGCCTTTTGTTCGATCGAGCGTATCAACGCTGGGCGGATTTTCCACAGTCCGCACTGCAGCTCTTTGTTCTTCGCTTCTTCCTTGGCCTTCTTTTGCTGCTGTATCGGAAGATCAAAGAAGGGGTCTCAGTGAACATGTGGACTTGACAACGGCGGGCTATAGCAGGAACGGGTTTTTGACGGGCCGGGTAAAACCTAGGACACCTCCTCAGGTGTCCCAGGTTTTACCCGGTTCGTCATTAACCCGTTCCAGCTTTATTCCAGTTCAACATTAATCCAATTACGGTAGGTTAAATTGATATGAGCCTCTCAAAAAGATTTTAACTCCAGATTTTACCTGTGTTTTGTGTGGGCTGCAGCACATTTGCCTCCTTTGAGATCGGAATATTGTTGCGATAGTGGGGAGTCATCGGCATGCCGATGAGTACCACACTAGGCCAGCCTTTCGCTACGTGACACCGGATGGGTCACTCTTGGCGTGCTTCCGTCGTGGGGCAACCCGCGACGGTTGCAACTGCTGCTGGTCGCTTGTGACAAGCTCGTAGTCTTTGAGATTTCGCAACTGGCAGTCTCCTCAAGTATTTCCTACCAAGCAGGGTCTTACACAAAAAAAAAGCTATGGCCACGGACGGAAAGCTGGCGGTGGGAACGTACGTCCAGGTCGTCGGGCTGCAAAATGCGCCGCACTACAACGGCCAGCACGGGTTCGTTGTGAATGACAACGGGGAGAAGGTCGAGGTCGCCCTGCCGAAGGCGCTGATTTGCTGCGCGCCGGCGAAGCTCGCGGCGAAGACGCAGGACACCCGGTCGAAGAAGCACGAAATCGCGATGTTCTTCGCCGGCGCCAAGGGGCTGGTGAACGTGGCCGCCGTGGACGGGTGGCCGACGGAATGGGAGCGCGAGAAGCCGTTTCTGGCGGAGAAGTTCAAGTGGGGCAACCCGCAGATCCTCGGCGGCATCGAGAGGGCGGGCATGCCGAAGCCGTCGTTCATGATGTACTACGACGCCGCCGACACGACAAGCAGCGTGAACAACATCGCAGAGTCGGTGGCGGCGCTGCTGCCGAGCTACGAGCTTGGCAAAGTCCCGGCTCCCGCCGGTGGCAAGTACCGGGGGGCCTGCATCCTGGTCTACTCCCCGATGGTGGGATATGCGAATGGGGGAACCCCGTACAAACAAGAGTCTGCCGACACCCGTTGGTCTCTCGACGACTTCTCCACTGTCCTAGCGTGGCACGCGTCCGGCGACGCGGATGCGCAGTACAAGGCGCACGACGACCCCATGCACAGAGTCTTCGGCGGCTTGACTTCGTAAAAGTCAGGGAAGGAGCCGCATGTGTGTATGGAGGACGACAACCGCGTCGGACACCCTTTTCCTTTGCGTTGGTTTCTTGACAACTTTTTCCTGTCCTGGAACGCGTCCGGCGACGCGGAGGCACTACACGGGCACGACTACTTTATTCACAGAGTCTTCGGCGGCATGCCTTATTATGAGTCAGGGAGCCGCATGTGTGTATGGAGGACGACAGCTGCATCGGACACCCTTTTCCTTTGCGTTGGTCTCTTGAAAACCTTTCGTCTGTCACTATAGCACGCGCCCGACGACACGGAAGCGCAGGACCCCCGCTCGAAGAAGCACGAAGTCACGATGTTCTTCCCCATTGTCCTATGTTTGAGATGTGAGAGTGCCCACCTTGGGGTCCCCCATGAGTAGGAAGCCGACATGCATCCCGCAAATGGCACATATGCCGGACTCCAGGGTTCCTAAAGCGGGTCACAGGTCCACCTGCCCCACGAAGTCTCGTGCAGGACTACTGTAGCAGTCTCCATGCTTGCACCTTCCCCGGAGCCCCGGGCGTGGCCGCCGTGGACGGGTGGCCGGCGGAATGGCAGCGCGAGAGGCTGTTTCTGGCGGAGACGCTGACGTGGGGCAACCCACAGATCCTCGGCGGCATCGAGAGGGCGGGCATGCCGAAGCCGTCGTTCATGATGTACTACGACGCCGTTGACACCAGCAGCGTGAACAACATCGCCGCCATAGCCGGGTGGCGGCGCTGCTGCCGAGCTACGAGCTCGGCAAAGTCCCGGCACCCACCGGCGGCAAGTATTGGGGGGCCTGTCTCCTGGTCTACTCCCCGATGGTGGGATATGTGGATGGGGTAACCCCCGTTGGTCTCTCGACGACTTCTCCACTGTCCTAGCGTGGCACGCGTCCGGCGACGCGAATGCGCAGTACGAGGCGCACGACCACCCCATGCACACATGCTTCGGCGGCTTGACTTCGTAAGCGTCAGGGAGGGAGCCGCATGTGTGTATGGGGGATGACAACTGCGTCGGACACCCTTTTCCTTTGCATTGGTCTCTCGACAACTTTTCCTCTGTCCTATAGTGGCACGCGTCCGGCGACGCGGAGGCACTACACGGGCACGGCAACCCCATGAACAGAGTCTTTGGCGGCATGCCTAACTAAGAGTCAGGGAGCCTTCTGTCGTGGACACGCAACGTGATCCATTGCTGCAAATCGTGGCTGCACAGCGTTACCCAGGTGTCGGTTCATCTTGACAGCAGGACGGTGGCCATGGAAGTCGGCATCCGATACTGAGTGTAACAACTCACCTGCCGAATGCACAGGTCCCGAAAATGGATGATGCTCAAGCGATCCACCCATAGTTGGCCGCGTACTGGTATCACAAAGCCAGGCGTGCGTAGGAGTGCGTGGTCCACGTCGCGAAGTCGTTGGCGTGAGCCTCGATGGAGCGTGGATGAGTGCAGATCTTGGCTGTAGTAGCGAATATTCAATGGAGAACATTGAAGGTCGTTTGCCACTCGCAAAATTATAGAACACCGATGCATCCGTGCCAATTGTGGCTGCACAATCGTAACCGGGGGTTTTTGGGCCAAAATCGGGCTCCGAGAGCTGAGTTTACTCTTCCCCCTCCCCCACCTTACACTACACCACGGGCACCCGTCCAGCAGACTCCTCGTGGAACTAGTGCCTGGACAAAGTCTCAAGGGGAAGGGAGGGCTCAGTTATCCCACCCGCCCCCCCCTTCCCCAATGTCCTTGTGCTAGTCTGACGCTTGCTGTCGTTTAGATAAACATCTCTCCTTTCTTACGCCTCCTCCTCCTCCCTGACCACCGCAAAAAGAATTTTCTTTCCCTTACCTTACCCACAAAGCCAGCACCAATAACAACGGTCCTCCTCCTCCTCCTGCTGCTAGATTTCCTCGAAGAATAAAAACAGTTAAACCAACAGCAACCGCTTCGAACTTGTCCGTGTACCAGCTGTTGCCAGGGTGAAAGCCCTGGCCACACACAAGTACCTTCCGGGGGATCAATCCAAGTGAGTGATTCCCCCCTGAACGCTGACGTTTGCGGTGGGTACCGAATATGGAAGCAGCTCTGTGCTCTGAGTGTTCTTAAGAGTGGTTCCACGAGGTAAACAATTGGTCCACAGACCTTACTTACGGTAGGCCCTCTGTCTGTCTTCTTGGAACCGTATGACCGTCGCTTTTCGCGTATTTTTGGTGCTGCTTATGGATTGTGCAAGTAGAGTATCCTGTAACTGCCACCGGAGAATTGTATCGCAATACGGGTGGAAGGCTACAATCAACGTGACACAGCATATCTGGTTTGTTTCCCTTGCCAAATATGAGTTGGGGGAGGACACGAAGAGCTCGTCACCGCAAACGGTGGCGTTTTCACTCGCGTCTCGTATCTAGCTCGACGTAGATTAAATCCTTACTCGGTGCGGTCGGCTTCGGAGCTGTCGTCGCCGAACCGCCCGGAGGCAGGACACGTTTCTTACTCTTACCTCACCAACGTTCCTCAACTCGAGGTTGCTGGCGCGATGGGCTGGCTCTTTTTGTTGTTCTCTTCGCCCGAGAGGAATTAATTAATTAAAAACGAAGCTCTTAGCGGTTCTCTTTTTGGGTGTTCGCGGGATCAAATGGCGACTGCCGGGTTCATACGTATTCCGGCGAATGTGCCCGAACGCAAGCAGGCGGTCGCATCGACAAAAAAGCATTTGGGACTGAGAACGGTCGGTGTTGTTACCCGGTGGAGTCTAGCCTCAGAAGAGTGTGTGCGAGCCATTCCCGAAACGCGGGTGTGCTACGGAACTCCTTCTCTTAGTCAGTGACGCGGACGAGCACGAAAGCGAAGGACGGAGCGCGAACAACCCAAAATGCCAAAATGGCCACGAACGGAGTCTGCGGATCTCCACATCGTTGATAAAAGGCGCACGCAGGAACGACTCTTGGCTTTGTTCAGCTGAGTGCTTTTGTGTGTCGGGGAGGCCCAGCTTAGCTGCACCCAAGGAAATTGCCACGTACCTGCACAGCATAGGGAAGCAAACTGCTGCAACGACTGCTGACTGACTGACCCAAGTTGCTCGGCCCCATTCAGTTGAGAAAAAGAGCAGATCCTCTCACTGCAAATTGGGAGTCGTGTAAGGTGTTAGCTTTTTGTTCGCAACGCGTTGATAAAAGGCGGATGCACAAGCACGAAGAGTTCCCCCTGAGTTGACGATTGTCTTTTTTATCGCTATATATGCAGGGCATTAGCTTAGTCTCCGGCACATTTTCCAAATTTGGACCGCAAACGGCTTTTTGCGTCCTCACTCAGAAATGGGCTCAACACAGCGCGACGCGACGTATCTTCATGACAGTGCTGGGCCCCGAGTGCCTCGGATTGCACATTGGCCACCTCTGCCTGGGTGATGGTGTAGTGCCATTTTTTTTGTGTTAACAATGCATTGTTGGTACTAAAAATTAGTAGTTGGCAGCGTACTACATGAAACTTACCAAAGCAGGGGAGTTCCGCTAGTGCGCACAAACAAACCCGCCGGCTTTTCCGAATTTGGACTGACAGTCCAAATGTGGATATAGTAGCTAATCCCCTGATATATGTGGTGTAGCAGTCTCTGGCTTGCTGACTCGTAGACGATCATCTCGCAAGAATGGTCGTTTCCTGAAGTAACCGACTGTCTTTGTGGTCTCACAGGAAGCGCACGCAGTGGCTTCGGTGAGATTCGCTGACGATGACCCGAATGAGTGCTAGCGCCTCAAGCACGGCCTGCAACTCAAACTCCAAGCTATCCCCGAGGTTCGCTGGATTCGGGCGCTGGGGAGCCGCCCGAAACGAGCCTCAATCCAGTCTTCAAAAGATCGACAAGGGGGCCAAACTGATGTCGCAGCGAAGAAACGGGATGAAGCTCTTGACTGCGAGCACGATGTTCGTCGGCGTCACGGCGGGGACGCTCGGCGGGTTCTGCGTGGCCGGTCGTTCTTCACGGACGCCGCCGCGAGCGCCGAGGGACCGAACGGCAGCAGCAGCAGCACGGTCGACATCGTCAGCTGCTACGTGCTCAGCCCCACCTTGGCCCGGGTGGACAACTACATTAAATCGAATGAGTGCTAGCGCCTCAAGCACAGCACATTACGGTCGAACAGGCGACTATCCAGGCCATCGCTGCAGATATTCTGCACCCTCTAACTAACCCGCTTCAGATATTCTACATCCTCTAATCCAAACTATCCCGTAAGCTGGATTCGGGCGCTGGGGAACCACCCGAAACGACAGTCTTCAAAAAGATCGACAAGGGGGCCAAAATGATGTTGCAGCGAAGAAACGGGATGAAGCTCGTGACTGCGAGCACGATGTTCGTCGGCGTCACGGCGGGGACGCTCGGCGGGTTCTGCGTGGCCGGTCGTTCTTCACGGACGCCGCCGCGAGCGCCGAGGGACCGAACGGCAGCAGCAGCAGCACGGTCGACATCGTCAGCTGCTACGTGCTCAGCCCCACCTTGGCCCGGGTGGACAACTACATTAAATCGAATGAGTGCTAGCGCCTCAAGCACAGCACATTACGGTCGAACAGGCGACTATCCAGGCCATCGCTGCAGATATTCTGCACCCTCTAACTAACCCGCTTCAAATATTCTACATCCTCTAATCCAAACTATCCCGTAAGCTGGATTCGGGCGCTGGCGAACCACCCGAATTGACAGTCTTCAAAAGATCGACAAGGGGGCCAAAATGATGTTGCAGCGAAGAAACGGGATGAAGCTCGTGACTGCGAGCACGATGTTCGTCGACGTCACGGCGGGGACGCTCGGCGGGTTCTGCGTGGCCCGGTCGTTCTTCACGGACGCCGCCGCGAGCGCCGAGGGACCGAACGGCAGCAGCAGCAGCACGGTCGACATCGTCAGCTGCTACGTGCTCAGCCCCACCTTGGCCCGGGTGGACAACTACATTAAATCGAATGAGTGCTAGCGCCTCAAGCACAGCACATTACGGTCGAACAGGCGACTATCCAGGCCATCGCTGCAGATATTCTGCACCCTCTAACTAACCCGCTTCAGATATTCTACATCCTCTAATCCAAACTATCCCGTAAGCTGGATTCGGGCGCTGGGGAACCACCCGAAACGACAGTCTTCAAAAGATCGACAAGGGGGCCAAAATGATGTTGCAGCGAAGAAACGGGATGAAGCTCGTGACTGCGAGCACGATGTTCGTCGGCGTCACGGCGGGGACGCTCGGCGGGTTCTGCGTGGCCGGTCGTTCTTCACGGACGCCGCCGCGAGCGCCGAGGGACCGAACGGCAGCAGCAGCAGCACGGTCGACATCGTCAGCTGCTACGTGCTCAGCCCCACCTTGGCCCGGGTGGACAACTACATTAAATCGAATGAGTGCTAGCGCCTCAAGCACAGCACATTACGGTCGAACAGGCGACTATCCAGGCCATCGCTGCAGATATTCTGCACCCTCTAACTAACCCGCTTCAGATATTCTACATCCTCTAATCCAAACTATCCCGTAAGCTGGATTCGGGCGCTGGGGAACCACCCGAAACGACAGTCTTCAAAAAGATCGACAAGGGGGCCAAAATGATGTTGCAGCGAAGAAACGGGATGAAGCTCGTGACTGCGAGCACGATGTTCGTCGGCGTCACGGCGGGGACGCTCGGCGGGTTCTGCGTGGCCGGTCGTTCTTCACGGACGCCGCCGCGAGCGCCGAGGGACCGAACGGCAGCAGCAGCAGCACGGTCGACATCGTCAGCTGCTACGTGCTCAGCCCCACCTTGGCCCGGGTGGACAACTACATTAAATCGAATGAGTGCTAGCGCCTCAAGCACAGCACATTACGGTCGAACAGGCGACTATCCAGGCCATCGCTGCAGATATTCTGCACCCTCTAACTAACCCGCTTCAGATATTCTACATCCTCTAATCCAAACTATCCCGTAAGCTGGATTCGGGCGCTGGCGAACCACCCGAATTGACAGTCTTCAAAAGATCGACAAGGGGGCCAAAATGATGTTGCAGCGAAGAAACGGGATGAAGCTCGTGACTGCGAGCACGATGTTCGTCGACGTCACGGCGGGGACGCTCGGCGGGTTCTGCGTGGCCCGGTCGTTCTTCACGGACGCCGCCGCGAGCGCCGAGGGACCGAACGGCAGCAGCAGCAGCACGGTCGACATCGTCAGCTGCTACGTGCTCAGCCCCACCTTGGCCCGGGTGGACAACTACATTAAATCGAATGAGTGCTAGCGCCTCAAGCACAGCACATTACGGTCGAACAGGCGACTATCCAGGCCATCGCTGCAGATATTCTGCACCCTCTAACTAACCCGCTTCAGATATTCTACATCCTCTAATCCAAACTATCCCGTAAGCTGGATTCGGGCGCTGGGGAACCACCCGAAACGACAGTCTTCAAAAAGATCGACAAGGGGGCCAAAATGATGTTGCAGCGAAGAAACGGGATGAAGCTCGTGACTGCGAGCACGATGTTCGTCGGCGTCACGGCGGGGACGCTCGGCGGGTTCTGCGTGGCCGGTCGTTCTTCACGGACGCCGCCGCGAGCGCCGAGGGACCGAACGGCAGCAGCAGCAGCACGGTCGACATCGTCAGCTGCTACGTGCTCAGCCCCACCTTGGCCCGGGTGGACAACTACATTAAATCGAATGAGTGCTAGCGCCTCAAGCACAGCACATTACGGTCGAACAGGCGACTATCCAGGCCATCGCTGCAGATATTCTGCACCCTCTAACTAACCCGCTTCAGATATTCTACATCCTCTAATCCAAACTATCCCGTAAGCTGGATTCGGGCGCTGGCGAACCACCCGAATTGACAGTCTTCAAAAGATCGACAAGGGGGCCAAAATGATGTTGCAGCGAAGAAACGGGATGAAGCTCGTGACTGCGAGCACGATGTTCGTCGACGTCACGGCGGGGACGCTCGGCGGGTTCTGCGTGGCCCGGTCGTTCTTCACGGACGCCGCCGCGAGCGCCGAGGGACCGAACGGCAGCAGCAGCAGCACGGTCGACATCGTCAGCTGCTACGTGCTCAGCCCCACCTTGGCCCGGGTGGACAACTACATTAAATCGAATGAGTGCTAGCGCCTCAAGCACAGCACATTACGGTCGAACAGGCGACTATCCAGGCCATCGCTGCAGATATTCTGCACCCTCTAACTAACCCGCTTCAGATATTCTACATCCTCTAATCCAAACTATCCCGTAAGCTGGATTCGGGCGCTGGGGAACCACCCGAAACGACAGTCTTCAAAAAGATCGACAAGGGGGCCAAAATGATGTTGCAGCGAAGAAACGGGATGAAGCTCGTGACTGCGAGCACGATGTTCGTCGGCGTCACGGCGGGGACGCTCGGCGGGTTCTGCGTGGCCGGTCGTTCTTCACGGACGCCGCCGCGAGCGCCGAGGGACCGAACGGCAGCAGCAGCAGCACGGTCGACATCGTCAGCTGCTACGTGCTCAGCCCCACCTTGGCCCGGGTGGACAACTACATTAAATCGAATGAGTGCTAGCGCCTCAAGCACAGCACATTACGGTCGAACAGGCGACTATCCAGGCCATCGCTGCAGATATTCTGCACCCTCTAACTAACCCGCTTCAGATATTCTACATCCTCTAATCCAAACTATCCCGTAAGCTGGATTCGGGCGCTGGCGAACCACCCGAATTGACAGTCTTCAAAAGATCGACAAGGGGGCCAAAATGATGTTGCAGCGAAGAAACGGGATGAAGCTCGTGACTGCGAGCACGATGTTCGTCGACGTCACGGCGGGGACGCTCGGCGGGTTCTGCGTGGCCCGGTCGTTCTTCACGGACGCCGCCGCGAGCGCCGAGGGACCGAACGGCAGCAGCAGCAGCACGGTCGACATCGTCAGCTGCTACGTGCTCAGCCCCACCTTGGCCCGGGTGGACTACTACATTAAATCGAATGAGTGCTAGTGCCTCAAGCACAACACATTACGGTCGAACAGGCGACTATCCAGGCCATCGCTGCAGATATTCTGCACCCTCTAACTAACCCGCTTCAGATATTCTACATCCTCTAATCCAAACTATCCCATAAGCTGGATTCGGGCGCTGGGGAACCACCCGAAACGACAGTCTTCAAAAGATCGACAAGGGGGCCAAAATGATGTTGCAGCGAAGAAACGGGATGAAGCTCGTGACTGCGAGCACGATGTTCGTCGACGTCACGGCGGGGACGCTCGGCGGGTTCTGCGTGGCCCGGTCGTTCTTCACGGACGCCGCCGCGAGCGCCGAGGGACCGAACGGCAGCAGCAGCAGCACGGTCGACATCGTCAGCTGCTACGTGCTCAGCCCCACCTTGGCCCGGGTGGACAACTACATTAAATCGAATGAGTGCTAGCGCCTCAAGCACAGCACATTACGGTCGAACAGGCGACTATCCAGGCCATCGCTGCAGATATTCTGCACCCTCTAACTAACCCGCTTCAGATATTCTACATCCTCTAATCCAAACTATCCCGTAAGCTGGATTCGGGCGCTGGCGAACCACCCGAATTGACAGTCTTCAAAAGATCGACAAGGGGGCCAAAATGATGTTGCAGCGAAGAAACGGGATGAAGCTCGTGACTGCGAGCACGATGTTCGTCGACGTCACGGCGGGGACGCTCGGCGGGTTCTGCGTGGCCCGGTCGTTCTTCACGGACGCCGCCGCGAGCGCCGAGGGACCGAACGGCAGCAGCAGCAGCACGGTCGACATCGTCAGCTGCTACGTGCTCAGCCCCACCTTGGCCCGGGTGGACTACTACATTAAATCGAATGAGTGCTAGTGCCTCAAGCACAACACATTACGGTCGAACAGGCGACTATCCAGGCCATCGCTGCAGATATTCTGCACCCTCTAACTAACCCGCTTCAGATATTCTACATCCTCTAATCCAAACTATCCCATAAGCTGGATTCGGGCGCTGGGGAACCACCCGAAACGACAGTCTTCAAAAGATCGACAAGGGGGCCAAAATGATGTTGCAGCGAAGAAACGGGATGAAGCTCGTGACTGCGAGCACGATGTTCGTCGGCGTCACGGCGGGGACGCTCGGCGGGTTCTGCGTGGCCCGGTCGTTCTTCACGGACGCCGCCGCGAGCGCCGAGGGACCGAACGGCAGCAGCAGCAGCACGGTCGACATCGTCAGCTGCTACGTGCTCAGCCCTGTCTTGGCCCGGGTGGACTACTACATTAAATCGAATGAGTGCTAGCGCCTCAAGCACAGCACATTACGGTCGAACAGGCGACTATCCAGGCCATCGCTGCAGATATTCTGCACCCTCTAACTAACCCGCTTCAGATATTCGACATTCTCTAATCCAAACTATCCCATATGCTGGATTCGGGCGCTGGCGAACCACCCGAATTGACAGTCTTCAAAAGATCGACAAGGGGGCCAAAATGATGTTGCAGCGAAGAAACGGGATGAAGCTCGTGACTGCGAGCACGATGTTCGTCGGCGTCACGGCGGGGACGCTCGGCGGGTTCTGCGTGGCCCGGTCGTTCTTCACGGACGCCGCCGCGAGCGCCGAGGGACCGACCGGCAGCAGCAGCAGCACGGTCGACATCATCAGCTACAACGTGCTCAGCCCCACCTTGGCCCGGGCGGACTACTACAACAAGTGCGATGCGGCCGACCTCGACAAGGCGACCCGCCTGCGGCGCGTCATGGCGCAGCTCGACGCCGCGATGGCTGCCGGTACCGGCGTCTTCTGCCTCCAGGAAGTCGCCGTGCAGTGGGCGGGGCCCCTGCACGCGTACTTCGAGAACAAAGGGTACCACCTGGTCTACGCGTCGCACGGGTCTCCCTTCTCCGACTTCATGGGCGTCGCGGTCGCGTGGGACACCACCCGATTTTCAGCCGACTCCATCGAAATCGCGAAGATCGGGCCGGAGATCAAGCCGCTGGTACCGCGGTTCGAACGGGATATGTGGACCCGGTTCGTTGACTACGTGCTGAGCAGGCCGCCGCCGAGGAACGTGTGGGACGAGGCGTCCCGCCGGCGGAATCAGGCCATCTTGGCCCGGCTCGCGAGCAAATCCACCGGGGAGACGTTCGCGGTAGGGTGCTACCACATGCCGTGCCTCTTCGGCAACGCGGAGAACGTGCAGGTCATGAACCTGCACCTGCAGGTGCTCGCCGAAAAACTCGAGCGCTTCGCAGCCGGCGCCCCGAGGCTGCTGGCCGGCGACTTCAACATCCAGCCGGACTCGAGCCCGTACCAGCTGATCACCACGGGGGCTCTGCCCGACGGCCACCCTGAAGTGGCTGTTCACCCTGAGGACAAGTGGAAGCTCGGCGTGTCACGCCTCCGTTCTGGTGTGTCGCACTCAAGGGAGACCCCTGTTTTTGTTTTAGCCACATGAGGAAACTGAACCGCCCAAGTAGGACCTTCTGATCATGATCATTTGCCAAGTTTGCCACCTGAAACCACGTCCAGGATTTGGGCTCAGGGTAGTGCGGTCAACGAAAACTCTAGTTTCCCTTTCTACTCTGCTACTCTCGCGGTGTACGTTTTCCTTTTTGTTTTAGCACCTGACTTGAGGTGACTGCCCGTGGCGAAATCTCAAAGGCATAGTGTGGTACTCATCGGTATGCCGATGACTCCCCACTATCGCAACAATATTCTAAATCTCAAAAAGGAGTTAAATGTGCTGTAGCCCACGCGAAACACAGGTAAATCTGGGTTTAGTGGCGGGCGTAAGCGTTCAACAAAACGACCTATTTTGTAGTGTCCCTCTAGCCTCCTTCGAAGTAAGCACAAGGCAGTCCCTCGAGTATTTTGTTGTGTAAGCACCTGCTTTGTAGGCAATACTTGAGATGACTGCCAGTGGTCGAAATCTCAAATATAGTGTAGTAATCATCAGCATGCCGATGGCTCCGAGCTCTTCGCTTTTCACGCCGAAGCAAAACTCAATCCCAAGCACCCCCTAAACGCGTTAGGGGACCTCACAAGGTTTCACAACGGAGGGACACATCATCCGAAACGAGCTTCACCCTCTCACTGTTTTCAACTCGGCCTCTCCCTATCCACGCCTCTACGGTCAACCGGCGACTTTAGAATATCTATCCCATTATTAAATCCACGAACAACGCCAAAAAATACCACAGCGTACAAAGAGCACCTGGGGGCCGAGCCGCCTCTCACGAACCATGCTTTCTCTGGCAAGTCGTGGTTCACGGGCACTCTCGACTACGTCTTCGTGTCGGAAGAGTGGAAGGTGTGTGTTCTTTCCTTTTTCGACAAGCGCCTGCTTTAGGAGGCACTCGAGGTGGCCGCCGATGCGCGGATGCCACGAAGAAGTCGGCACGGGCTCTCGACCTTTGCGGAGCAATCGCAGATCGCGCGAGGATCGCGCCTCTCCTTCCGACTCAGCCCGGCTTTTCACGACAGCGCTTACCTGCGTGCCGTTAGGCAGTAAGGAGGAAGCGAGTGTTCCGTTTCGGTTACCGTTTCCGTTTCCGTTTCTGATTCTGATTCTGATTCTGATTCTGATTCTGATTCTGATTCTGTGATTCTGATTCTGATTCCGTGATTCTGATTCTGTGATTCTGATTCTGATTCTGATTCTGGTTCTGATTCTGATTCCGATTCTGATTCTGCTTCCGATTCCGATTCTTCCCCACTCTTCAGGGGCGTGCGGTGCCTGCGTTATCAAACCAACCCTTAACTCCACCAACACACAGGTCCTCAACGTTGTGAAAACGCCCGCCGAAGCTCCGGCTGAATCGTTCCCGAACGCTGAGCAGCCGAGCGACCACGTACTGATCGGGGCAAAGCTCAGCCTTGCCTAGTGAATGTATGGACTGCGCAAGTCGCAATGCATCGACTAACCCGGTGGGCTTCCTCTTCAGGAGCGGTACAAAAGTGGAAGTCTTGCCTCGTACCCTCAGGCCCAAGGACATCTAAAGTTGGACACGTGCAGTTGCACCCTTGAGGGAATTCATCGACCATCACCGCAGGCTGGCCCTCACCTCAAGGAGGGGTACAGAAGATGAAGTCTTGCCTGTATTAGTCTTGCCCTTAGGCATCTAGAAATGTGTAGAAGTAGAGGTCTGGACCCTTGTGGTCGGGGGGGTCGACTCGGACCCATAGAAGTCCGGCGCAGGATCTAGATAGAGCTCTGCCCCTTTGGGGTTGAATCAGGGTCCGACGAACTGCATAGCTAGCAGCTGTCAGCTTCTCGGCGACTGTAGTAGTCTGCATTGCACCAAAGGCATTGCCGCGGCAGTGAACCGTGAATGGGCGCGAAGGATTATGCAACGTGCCCAGCGTGCCGTAGGACCCCCGGCGTAGGGGACCGCTTCGCGCGAAGTTTGAAAATCCTGAGGGACAAAATACATGTTGTTCCTGACTCTTCCACTAAAAGTGCAATCTATGGTCACGCATCGTGGTGCATTTCCAATCAAGGGAGTTTGCTTTTCCCTCAAGAAAAACTTACGCTCTTAGTCTTCAGAAAGAAAACGTGCGCCAAAGAAGCGAAATTTCCTAGATTGATGGAAGCAGCGCTTTGCTAACGAGAGCACCAAACCATTCCCAAGGAGGCACAACCCGCCGTGAAGTACCTTTGCTTACGCAACAACAAGCAATGCGCGCCGTCGGATTGGCTCCGTTCCGAGCAGGCCTTACGTCTGCATCACTCGTTCGTCTTATATTCCGTTTTTTGATGTCAGGTGAGAGTTCCGCTGGCCGAGGGTGATCAGCACCATCCCGGCAGTGTGTCGCAGCACTGAGCGCAGGTTCCCTGCCGCCAAAGATTTGTTGATGTGCAAGCGCGTCGTTTCTCTCGCCTGCTCGTGGAGCCCATCTTCAGGCGGGCGCACCCACCAATGCTTCCAGACAGCAACACACGGATGCAGGCACGATGGATCAATGTGGTGTGATCAACCCGTAGCCCTCTGTGTTGTGAACTAACGAAGAGACCTGTCCACATCATGTGGGCAGGCTAGCGGACTTTATGCTTTAGTCCCGCAGTTAGTGTCACACAGAAAAGAAGCACCGCTTATCCGCCCCGCAGCACTCAAGGGTTTCCTTGCTCCCGGTCAACCCACGCGCGTGCCATTTTCCCGCAGTGCAGCGCAGCCAGTGCAGCGCAGCCAGTGCAGTGCAGCCAGTGCAGTGCAGCCAGTGCAGTGCAGCCAGTGCAGCCAGTGCAGTGCAGTGCAGAGCAGCCAGTGCAGTGCAGCCAGTGCAGTGCAGCCAGTGCAGCCAGTGCAGTGCAGTGCAGTGCAGCCAGTGCAGTGCAGCCAGTGCAGTGCAGCCAGTGCAGTGCAGTGCAGTGCAGCCAGTGCAGTGCAGCCAGTGCAGTGCAGCCAGTGCAGCCAGTGCAGTGCAGTGCAGTGCAGTGCAGCCAGTGCAGTGCAGTGCAGCTGCAGTGCAGCCAGTGCAGTGCAGTGCAGCTGCAGTGCAGCCAGTGCAGTGCAGTGCAGCCAGTGCAGTGCAGCCAGTGCAGTGCCAGAGCAGTGCAGACAGTGCAGCTGCAGTGCAGCCAGTGCAGTGCAGCCAGTGCAGTGCACGCAATGAGCCAGCTTCTAGGGATCGCGGCCATTATCGCGGGTGCCTAAGCATAACAGATGGAGCCACTGACGAGCTTGCTCGGACGTGCAGGATTGCCGAAAGGGAATGCGTGAACATTCCGCAACCCGGATGCAGAGATCTGAAGTGGTGACGCATTGACGAGATCCTGTTGACCATGTCCGCAGGCCCCGGATGATGCAGTCGTCTCTTTTTTTTGAAGGAAGGGTTGACCCTTGAAACGCTTCACGCGGGGACAGGGTTAACTATCCTGGAAAGCTGCACAACACAACCGAAAAAGCGGTCGCCGCCAATAACACGAAAAGAAGAACGCAGAGGGAAAGGGAGAGAGAGGGCAGCGCGGGGAGGGGCGCGATGTCCGGCCTGTCCTCCGACGCGCTGTCCCCGCAAGTAGCGGAGCGCAACGCGAAGATGGAGGCGATGAAGGCCGCCCGGTCCGCCCGAAAGGCGCCCCCCGCGGCGGCTCCGCAGGCAGCGGCATGAGCGCCACCCGTTACGACACCCCCCAAGCACAGTTTCACTGAGGTGTTGATGCACCACGAAAGTCGATAAACCTTCGGGATACGGTTGGATACACAATAGAGAAAGTCACGTATTTTTGGCCCCGCCTGTGCAGCTCGAGCCGCCGCCGCCCGTCGTGCGCAGCTCTCACCGGTGCTTCTTATGCGCAACGTTTCCTTAGCCAACACGCGTCCTTCCATTTCTAGCTTCTGGGGGTCGCGGTCAGAGCTTCTACCCTGAACCAGCTGATTATTTAGAAGAGTATGAACGCGTTAGGGGAATTCACAAGGTTTCACAACGGAACGACACATCACCCGAAACGAGCGGCACCCTCTCACTTTTCTCAATCCCCTCCATACCCAAGCCTCTACGGTCAACCGGAGACTTTAATATACCGACCTTCTAATCCACAAACAACGCTAGTATATGGGGACACCACCCGAAGCAACACGAAAAAAAGAACGCAGGGGGTTTCAACGCTAGTATATGGGGACACCACCCGAAGCAACACGAAAAAAAGAACGCAGGGGGTTTCAACGCTAGTATATGGGGACACCACCCGAAGCAACACGAAAAAAAGAACGCAGGGGGAAGGGGAGAGAGAGGGCAGTGCGGGAGGGGCGCGATGTCCGGCCTGTCCTCCGACGCGCTGTCGGCGCAAATAGCGGAGCGCAACGCGAAGATGGAGGCGATGAAGGCCGCCCGCTCCGCGCGGAAGGCGCGCCCCGCGGCGGCTCCGCAGCCAACAGCAGCAGCAGCAGCGGCGCCGCCCGTTGCAACGCCTCCCCAGCCGTCCGTGCAGCTCCAGTCGCCGCCCGTGGTGCAGGTCGTGTCGGCGACGCCGCCGCCCGTGGAGCTGGAGTCGAGCCCCGTGCAGAGCACCCCCGGGATGATGAACCAGCCGCTGGCCCCATCCCCGTCCCACGCACCCCCCCTGTTCTCCGCGGCGGCGTCGTCGGAGGAAGTCGCGAGGGCCGAGGGCCGGATTCAAAGCCTCGAATCAGAGCTCGGCCGCCTGCGCACCAGCGAGCGTGAAGCATTGGCCCGCGTGACCGACCTGCAAGACAAGCTGGCCTCCGCCACGCAGCAGAAGAGCAGCCGCGAGAACGAGTACCAGGACCTGCAGTCCGTCCACTTGTCAGCCCAAGCCGAGTCGCGGCGGCTGTCGTTCGAAGTCGAGCGGCTCAACCACGAGCTCGAGACGGCGGCCCGCCGGTTTGCGGCGAAGGCGCAGGCCCGCACCCGCGAAGAGCTCTTCCTCTGGCAGGAGCGGGCCGCCGTCGAAATCGAGCAGCACGAGGCCCGCCTGTCGCTCGCGAAGCAGTGCGAGTCGGGCAAGAGCGTATACCTCATCCGGCACGAGGCCGACGCCGCCGCCGCGCTGCTCAAGAACGTCAACGCACAGCACGACGAGGTCTGCTCCACTTTCTTGCGTTACGAATGCGTTCTTGGTACTACAAATCATAGCAAAACCGAGCATAGAGGCGCACATAGAGGCGCACAGTCTGCTCCACTTTCTTGCGTTACGAATGCGTTCTTGGTACTACAAAATCATAGCAAATCCGAGCATAGAGGCGCACAGTCTGCGCCACTTTGTTGCGTTGCAAATGCATGCTTATTACTAGAAAGCATAGCAAATCCGAGCATAGAGGCGCACAGTCTGCGCCACTTGCTTGCGTTGCAAATGCGTGCTTGTTGCTGAAAAGCATAGCAAATCCGAGCATAGAAGCGCACAGTCTGTGCCACTTTCTTGCGTTGCAAACGCGTGCTTGTTACTAAAAAGCATAGGAAATCCGAGCATAGTGGCGCACAGTCTGCGCCACTTTCTTGCGTTGCAAATGCGTGCTTGTTACTAAAAAGCATAGGAATTCCGGGCATAGAGGTGCACAGTGCCAACAACGAAAGTGCGCACCAAACTCTCATCCTCGCGGTCGTATCTTCTCTAAGAAGCCACATACCAACGGTCAAAATGAAAGCCCTGCAACACCGGGCTCTCAAACCTTAAAAAACGATTATTGCCGGAAACACAAAACGCTTGAAACTTATCTTCAACCAAGCACCAGGAGCTCGCGAAGTTTCAGGCGAGTCTAGCTGCCGGCAGTAAGGAAAAACATCAGAAACCCAGACGGGGCGTCACCAGAAATCCAAAACTCGAAACCTACCACTCAGGTGCCCATAAAATGCTCCGAAAGGGCGGGAAAAGTGGTCGGACGCTCGTTTAGGCTGAAATAATGGCTGCAGATGCGAAAACAAGGCAAAATCACCTCCACAAGCCAATTCCTTAAGGAAAAACATCAAAACCTCAGACCCGAGCCTCTAAAAATACCGACCTTCTAATCCACAAATAACGCTAGGAAGGGGGCGTCGGGGATAGAGAGCCTGCCCAATTTAGGTGGGGGATGCGCGTGTGAATGTGAACAACGGCAAGCCCAGCCGACACACGCCCCACTTCCGTGCCTTGTGAAGGGGTCGCAGCGGGCAACTGAAAGACCAAGTGGCCTGCACGACCGCGAGGTGCGGCGGAGAAACACCGGAAGCAAGCGACCACTCGCCGATGACGAAGGTGTACGCCGAACTAGCGACCCTCTCCCTCACAAGACTGACTTCTTTATGTTTCTCAGCTAGAGGAAGCAAAAGTCGTAGCAAGGTTGCTGTAGGTGAACCTGCAGCAGGATCATTACCAAATATTTCAATTCTGAATGGAATGAGGAAACGACTTTCAAACAGATTGGAAACCGAGGATTCAAACATGGTCATGAAGGAAATCGAAAATCCCGAGCAATCGGAAAGGCAAAACAACTGTTCCCCTCGGCTCAACTGCGGTTGATCGAGGGTGACATCAATTGCACTTATCGGTGGATGTCTTGGCTCTGGGAACGACGAAGACCGCGGCCAGACGCGATAGTTAACAACGGCCAACCTTTTGCAACCGGAGACTTGGGACCATCGAAACCCCGGAATCTCAGGCGAACTTTTTTAACTCTAAACGAAACCACCAGGAGCTGGTGAAGTTCCAGGCGAGTCTAGCGAAGTTGGAAGACGAGGTGCGAGCGGCGCAGGACGGGCAGGCGAAGCACGAGCAGCTGGCAGGGCTCGCGAAGCGGCAACTGGAAGACCACGTGGCCCTGCACGACCGCGAGGTGCAGTCGCTGGCGGCGGAGAAGCACCGGAAGCAAGCCGACTTCGAGAAGGTCATCGGCGAGCGCGACGCTGCGACGGCGCTGGTGACCCAGGCGGAGGACGAGGCGTCCCGCTGCCACAGGCAGGTCGAGGCGCTGCAAAAGGAGGCCGCCGCCGCCCGCCAGGAGCGGCACGAAGCGCTCACGACGCTGTCCGAAGAGCGCGAGGACCGCATGCGGGCGCTCAAGACGTTCAAGGACCAACTTTTCAAGCGCGAGCAAGAGCGTGAGGACCTCCTCAGAAAGATTCCGGAGCTCGAACAGTCGCGCGCAGGTGTGTTGTGTGTTGTGTGTTGTGTGTTGTGTGTTGTGTATTGTGTATTGTGTATTGTGTATTGTGTATTGTGTATTGTGTATTGTGTATTGTGTATTGTGTATTGTGTATTGTGTATTGTGTATTGTGTATTGTGTATTGTGTATTGTGTATTGTGTATTGTGTATTGTGTATTGTGTATTGTGTATTGTGTATTGTGTATTGTGTATTGTGTATTGTGTATTGTGTATTGTGTATTGTGTATTGTGTATTGTGTATTGTGTATTGTGTATTGTGTATTGTGTATTGTGTATTGTGTGTTGTGTATTGTGTATTGTGTATTGTGTATTGTGTGTTGTGTGTTGTGTATTGTGTATTGTGTATTGTGTGTTGTGTATTGTGTATTGTGTATTGTGTATTGTGTATTGTGTGTTGTGTGTTGTGTATTGTGTATTGTGTATTGTGTATTGTGTATTGTGTATTGTGTATTGTGTATTGTGTATTGTGTATTGTGTGTTGTGTGTTGTGTATTGTGTATTGTGTATTGTGTATTGTGTATTGTGTATTGTGTATTGTGTATTGTGTGTTGTGTGTTGTGTGTTGTGTATTGTGTATTGTGTATTGTGTATTGTGTATTGTGTATTGTGTATTGTGTATTGTGTATTGTGTATTGTGTATTGTGTATTGTGTATTGTGTATTGTGTATTGTGTATTGTGTGTTGTGTGTTGTGTATTGTGTATTGTGTATTGTGTATTGTGTATTGTGTGTTGTGTGTTGTGTATTGTGTATTGTGTATTGTGTATTGTGTATTGTGTATTGTGTATTGTGTATTGTGTATTGTGTATTGTGTATTGTGTATTGTGTATTGTGTATTGTGTATTGTGTATTGTGTATTGTGTATTGTGTGTTGTGTATTGTGTGTTGTGTGTTGTGTATTGTGTATTGTGTATTGTGTATTGTGTGTTGTGTGTTGTGTGTTGTGTATTGTGTATTGTGTATTGTGTATTGTGTATTGTGTGTTGTGTATTGTGTATTGTGTATTGTGTATTGTGTGTTGTGTGTTGTGTATTGTGTATTGTGTATTGTGTATTGTGTATTGTGTATTGTGTATTGTGTATTGTGTATTGTGTATTGTGTATTGTGTATTGTGTATTGTGTATTGTGTATTGTGTATTGTGTATTGTGTATTGTGTATTGTGTATTGTGTATTGTGTATTGTGTATTGTGTATTGTGTATTGTGTATTGTGTATTGTGTATTGTGTATTGTGTATTGTGTATTGTGTATTGTGTATTGTGTATTGTGTATTGTGTATTGTGTATTGTGTATTGTGTATTGTGTATTGTGTATTGTGTATTGTGTATTGTGTATTGTGTATTGTGTATTGTGTATTGTGTATTGTGTATTGTGTATTGTGTATTGTGTATTGTGTATTGTGTATTGTGTATTGTGTATTGTGTATTGTGTATTGTGTATTGTGTATTGTGTATTGTGTATTGTGTATTGTGTATTGTGTATTGTGTATTGTGTATTGTGTATTGTGTATTGTGTATTGTGTATTGTGTATTGTGTATTGTGTATTGTGTATTGTGTATTGTGTATTGTGTATTGTGTATTGTGTATTGTGTATTGTGTATTGTGTATTGTGTATTGTGTATTGTGTATTGTGTATTGTGTATTGTGTATTGTGTATTGTGTATTGTGTATTGTGTATTGTGTATTGTGTATTGTGTATTGTGTATTGTGTATTGTGTATTGTGTATTGTGTATTGTGTATTGTGTATTGTGTATTGTGTATTGTGTATTGTGTATTGTGTATTGTGTATTGTGTATTGTGTATTGTGTATTGTGTATTGTGTATTGTGTATTGTGTATTGTGTATTGTGTATTGTGTATTGTGTATTGTGTATTGTGTATTGTGTATTGTGTATTGTGTATTGTGTATTGTGTATTGTGTGTTGTGTGTTGTGTATTGTGTATTGTGTATTGTGTATTGTGTATTGTGTATTGTGTATTGTGTATTGTGTATTGTGTATTGTGTATTGTGTGTTGTGTGTTGTGTATTGTGTATTGTGTATTGTGTGTTGTGTGTTGTGTATTGTGTATTGTGTATTGTGTATTGTGTATTGTGTGTTGTGTGTTGTGTATTGTGTATTGTGTGTTGTGTGTTGTGTATTGTGTATTGTGTATTGTGTATTGTGTGTTGTGTGTTGTGTGTTGTGTATTGTGTATTGTGTATTGTGTATTGTGTATTGTGTATTGTGTATTGTGTGTTGTGTATTGTGTGTTGTGTGTTGTGTGTTGTGTATTGTGTATTGTGTATTGTGTATTGTGTATTGTGTGTTGTGTGTTGTGTATTGTGTATTGTGTATTGTGTGTTGTGTGTTGTGTGTTGTGTATTGTGTATTGTGTATTGTGTATTGTGTATTGTGTGTTGTGTGTTGTGTGTTGTGTATTGTGTGTTGTGTGTTGTGTATTGTGTGTTGTGTATTGTGTATTGTGTGTTGTGTATTGTGTGTTGTGTATTGTGTGTTGTGTATTGTGTATTGTGTGTTGTGTGTTGTGTATTGTGTATTGTGTATTGTGTATTGTGTGTTGTGTGTTGTGTGTTGTGTATTGTGTATTGTGTATTGTGTATTGTGTATTGTGTGTTGTGTATTGTGTATTGTGTATTGTGTATTGTGTATTGTGTGTTGTGTGTTGTGTATTGTGTGTTGTGTATTGTGTATTGTGTATTGTGTATTGTGTATTGTGTATTGTGTGTTGTGTGTTGTGTGTTGTGTATTGTGTATTGTGTATTGTGTATTGTGTATTGTGTGTTGTGTGTCGTGTGTTGTGTATTGTGTGTTGTGTGTTGTGTATTGTGTGTTGTGTATTGTGTATTGTGTATTGTGTGTTGTGTGTTGTGTATTGTGTATTGTGTGTTGTGTATTGTGTATTGTGTGTTGTGTATTGTGTGTTGTGTATTGTGTATTGTGTATTGTGTATTGTGTATTGTGTATTGTGTGTTGTGTATTGTGTATTGTGTATTGTGTATTGTGTATTGTGTATTGTGTATTGTGTATTGTGTGTTGTGTATTGTGTATTGTGTATTGTGTATTGTGTGTTGTGTGTTGTGTGTTGTGTGTTGTGTATTGTGTGTTGTGTATTGTGTATTGTGTATTGTGTATTGTGTATTGTGTATTGTGTATTGTGTATTGTGTGTGTGTGTATTGTGTATTGTGTATTGTGTGTTGTGTATTGTGTATTGTGTATTGTGTATTGTGTATTGTGTATTGTGTATTGTGTATTGTGTATTGTGTGTTGTGTATTGTGTATTGTGTATTGTGTATTGTGTATTGTGTATTGTGTATTGTGTATTGTGTATTGTGTATTGTGTGTTGTGTGTTGTGTATTGTGTATTGTGTATTGTGTATTGTGTATTGTGTATTGTGTATTGTGTATTGTGTATTGTGTATTGTGTATTGTGTGTTGTGTATTGTGTATTGTGTATTGTGTGTTTGTGTGTTGTGTATTGTGTATTGTGTATTGTGTATTGTGTGTTGTGTGTTGTGTATTGTGTATTGTGTATTGTGTATTGTGTATTGTGTATTGTGTATTGTGTATTGTGTATTGTGTGTTGTGTGTTGTGTGTTGTGTGTTGTGTATTGTGTATTGTGTATTGTGTATTGTGTATTGTGTATTGTGTGTTGTGTGTTGTGTATTGTGTATTGTGTATTGTGTATTGTGTATTGTGTATTGTGTGTTGTGTGTTGTGTGTTGTGTGTTGTGTATTGTGTATTGTGTATTGTGTAATGTGTATTGTGTATTGTGTATTGTGTGTTGGGTGTTGTAGAATCCCTTTCTTTCCGTTATCGGTCTTTCGAGCTTCTGGACCGCTTGTGTTGAAAGGCGGAGACAAGGATAACGCGCCGTTGTCGAGGAAAAGCGGCTGGCCGGCAATAAGAAGAGAAGGGAGCCGCATGGGCGGCACACGGGAAGGGGGAGTACAAACAGAGGGTATAAGACTTGAAAAGCCCCCGGATCAAGCGACCTTTTTGTTGACCGCACTACCCTGCACTCCTGGACGTGGTTTCAGGTGGCAAATTGGCAAAATGACCATGATCAGAAGGTCCTACTTGGGCGGTTCAGTTTCCTCACACATTGCATGTGGCTAAAAATATTAATCCGCAGCTCTGGAAGAAAAGATCCGACACCTGGAAACCGTGCGGCGGCAGAACGAAGAAGACATCAAAACGCTGCGCCGGGAGCGGGAGGAGGCCGAGCTGAAGGTCGGCGAGGTTCGACAGCAGTTCCGGGAGAAGCAGAAAGGCGACGAGATGGAGATCATCCGGCTCCTCCGCAACGACCGCACCTGGCGGCTCGAACGCGTCGAGATGGAGCAGGAGATCAAGCGCCTCAGCCAAGAAACAGCAGTGCAGGCGAGGGAGTCCTTGGACATCCAGAAGGTATGCACGTCCTAGAACACACCCACACGCACATCCGCACAGGGGGATCAGTCGTCAGCATTGCAGAATGCTTGGCGACAAGTGGTTCGCGCCACTTCGAGCGATTCTCGGAACAGGACTCAAAACTGTGACCCGCCGACACCATGACGGGTGCAGCACTCGTCAGGCCAAGCTCATGGCACAGACAGAGCTTGCCACATCCTAGGGTGAGATGTGCCGCCTGTGTCCAGACACTCAGCTGTTGCACGGGGCCGAAAACCCCGTGCAGCCAACACCGCATTGAGGCAAGATGACAACAGATGTCTTGAGCCGAGTGCCGGTTCGAGAAGTTGACAACCTCCCACGCTCTATCCGTCTTCCGAAGGCTCCCGCCCCACCCACCCTTCGGAGAGGAGTCCCAGGAACCCAAAAGCAGCGTGTCCGAAACTCAAAGCCGACTGGTGAAAGTGACAAGTGGGCTATCCTTCGATTCAGCCGTTACCCACTTCTCAACCACTTACAGACGGAGGGGGAAGGTTAATTTGGGAAAAGGGGGGCCTCCTCTGTATATTTGTTTAGAGCTCGGAGCAGGACTTCTGCCGTCAAAGACTTGTGCCAGATCTTTCCAATGAAGCAAACAGCGACCACTTTCGACCATTCTTTGGCCTCTCACTCGCGAACTTGACGTCTGTGAAGTTTCGTGAATCAAGTACCAATACAATGGAAGTTCGTCCGGAAGTGGTTAAAGCCTTGAACTTAAACACACACACACAAACACACACACCCAGTGTCTGGCTGAGCTAGACCCCAGAACCGAGTCAGTGTGGCGAGCCGTACGAGCCGACGAGTCCAAGTCACAGCGTCGGCCCCAAACCCATTCGTTAAAACACATGAGTTGTGGGCGGCGGACATCCACCCAGAGCAGCGGCAGAGCACGGCAGAGAGAGATGCTGTGACCAGCAACATGTAAACCATGAGGCAAAGCGCCCGTGCCAGACAAAGCTCCGCACAATTGAGTAATCATCATGAGCGGGCGGCAGGAGCCTCGGCAGCAACGTAAAAAGAGCGGGAAAATGGGCTATATTCCGCGCGGGGATTGCCCACAAATGACATACACACACACACACCACACACACACACACACACAACACACACACACCACCACACACACACACACACACACACACAACACACACACACACACACACACACACACACACACACACAACACACACCACAACACACACACACACACACACACACACACACACACACACACACACAACACACACACACACACACACCACACACACACCACACACACACACACACACACAACACACACACACACACACACACACACACACACACACACACACACACACACACACACACACACACACACACACACACACACACACACACAACACACGTGGACGCCTCTCGCACAGGAAGGCATCGCGTAAAAACAGCAAGAGAGGGGCGCAATCAGCCAGCGATCCCGACCAACAGCAAGGCAAGCGAGAAATGCGACGGCACGATGCGCGAAGCATGATGAACCCCGCTGCACCGCGTGTACAAAGAGGCGATTGCCCCCAGATACGTGTTGCGACCAGCAGCACATGGGACGTGGAGCAGTTTAGATCAGAGCGTGGCCACCACGAGCAGCCGGCAGGACCATCCGCTGTGACGTGAGGATGTTGACAACGTGGGCTATAAGGGGTTACCCGAAATTGAATTCCAACACACACACACACCCACCCCACAGGAATTCGCGTCCCTCGCGAAGAAAACAAACAAGGCGCAGAAGCGGCACCGGGAAGCGAAGCGTGACAACCACGAAATGGCGAAGCGGCTGACGGCGCTGGAGCAGCAGTCGACGAACATCCGCCATTTGATGGCCAGCGAAGTGTCCGACGCGAAGACGAAGCACCGGAAAGCCGCGCAGGCCCTCGACGACGAGGTGCGGAGGCTCCGGGAGGAGTGGGAGTACCGGTCTCGATTGCAGGAGAAGGACCTCAACACTGCCTACGACGCGATCGACGAGAAGAACGAGCAGATCACGCTGCTGCAGACGCGCGTCGCCGAGCTGTCCCACCTCGAGAAATACGCGTCGGGCCTCGCGTCGGGCACCACGGGAACCACGACAACCGCCGTCAAACCGAATGCCAACAATATCAGCAACACTCCGCTGCTCTCCGCCTCTTCTCTTTACCCGTCCTCTGCGATCACGTCTCCGGATGCGGCGAATCCGGCGCGGAGTCGGGTTAAAAAAGCGAAGCCGCCGGCTCGCAGCGACCGCGGGAGCGTCGCGTACAACGACGATGACGACGACGACATCAGCGCGTACCTGCAGGGTCCCCGGAACGGCGGCGTGCAGCCGCAGCACGCGGACCCCAGCAGGCCGGCGGTCGGCGGCGGCGGCCGCAAGCCGAGGCAGTCGCCCGCGGTGCCGCTGCGCGCCTCGGCGCAGATGGCCAACCCCGCCCCCGGCATGCTCGACCCGCACCTGTCCAGGCGCGGCCGCAACTCCACGTCGCTGACCGACGCCTCGTCCGAGAGCGCCCGGAAGGTCCACAAGAAAACGGTAATGCGTCTTTTTTTTTTTTTTTTTTTTTTTTTCGAGAGGAAAAACACGAAGACTTTTTCCGGAAGGTTTTATTATCCTGCCACAAACAGGTAACCACCCGTACACACCTCTTTTTCCCTTTTCCTGTGGTTTGCGACGTCTTTTTTCTTGACCCGCAGGTCAGAAACATTTTTTGAAGTAAAAGATTAAAGTCCGCTTGAAAAAATCAAAAATCATGCCGCCGAAAATGAGACCGGCCGACGAAGAGAATCTGCAGGAGAGGGAGAGAAAAGCTGCCGAGAAAGAGAAGGAGCTTATGGACCGTGAGGCGAAGGTGCAGACGGCGGAGAAACGCCTCTTAGAGGGCGAGCTGGAGAATTCTGCAGCGAAAAGGCGACGTAGGGATGTTATGGTGAGACCGGAGCAGGTATTTCCAAGCCTGCCCTCGGACAGGGCGGACGTTCTCGTATCCGCTTATGAAGAGGCGCAACCGGGCTTTTGGAGTCGGGTCGACTCAGATGCACTCCGGGAACTGGCGCTGATCTCAGACGAGAAGGAAGCAGTGGAGATCCTGGACCAGTTGCTTCCGCCGTTGGACAACGCCGTGTCTGACGAGGAAAAGGAGGACGATTTTGCTCTTTTGGACGCCGGGTACTGGAGGGAAGGGCCCATCGGAGCGGGAAAACTCCTACTCCTTGAGTCGGCTATCGCCCGGTGCTATCGATTCAAAGAGAACCAGCGCCTGCAGGAGCAGCGCCACGACACGGTGCTGAGGATCAGAGAGCATCTCAGAATGCGTGGAACCGGAACAGGGACGAGCCTCTGGGTCTTGAAACTTGTCCACATGTTCGATGAGCTGGAACAACAACAGGCCATATACGACACGAGAGACCCGAAGGCCGGAAGGGTTATGCGGACCGTCCAGGAGACGAACCGGCTTCCCGAGCGCCAGCGCGAGGCGAGGCGGCGCTTTGCAACGACATACAAGCAGCAAACCCGTCAGACGACCGACCGACCCCGGCCTGTGTGTCAGAATTTTCGAAGTGGACGATGCTTCCGAAGGGACTGCCGATTCAGGCATGTCCACCAGCAGGTTCCGCAGAAAACGCCAAAAAACCATTGACTCTCCTCCCGGTACAGCTGGGAGGAAAAAGTGGAGACGTTCGAAGCGGCAGCAACGACCGAAGGGACGGCGGCGCAGCGGGCGTCGATGGCAGCGACCGTTGCGAAGTTTGCGGAAGCGACAGACCTGCAGCAGGCACCAGCAGTTTTCAAGTTGAAGGCTTTTGCGGCTGCCATGGTGGACGGTGGGATGAGCGAAGCGCAGTTGGCGAAGTTCGTCGCACGGGAAAGCGGAAAGCGAGGCCGCCCCAGGAAGGGCAACATGCGGACGACCAGCGTCGAGTCTTACCTCAGCGCTTTGGGCCCGAAGATGGGCGTTTCGGCCGCAGAGATGAAGGAGACGAAGCGGGCGCTGCTGAAGCGGCGCCTCGAAAGGCGGGAAATGCCAGATCACGCACACCCTCTGACGCTCGAGGAAGCGCGAAGCGTGATGCACGCGGCTGCAGACAAGAGCATGGAAGTAGTAGCTGCGGCGGCTCTTATGTGGGGCTGCGCCCTGCGGATGGCCGATCTTCTGGAGATCAAGCCAGAGGATGTCACGCTGACAGCGCGAGGGGTGCTACGGATAGCTTGGTGGACCACCAAAGAGGCGAAATTGAGGCTACGCGAGGTAGAAGTGCTCTACCAGCTGCCGCCCTTGCAACGCGAGAAAGTGAAGAGGTGGATAGGCCTGAAGCAGCCGTTCCAGAGGGCCACGATCAGGCACCTCCTAGCCCTGGCAAGAAAGTTGGTTCCAGGTTGCGCGGAACACAGCTGGAAACGGGGCGCGTTGCAGCATCTGGCGAAGAGCGGGGCGCAATGGGACGAGCTCCTGTTGATTGCACGGCACACGTCCATCGCCACTCTGAGGAGATACCTGTGGGGCTGCGTCACACCAGACCACACGAGAACGGCAAGGGTATCTGCAAGGCTGCATGTGGCGTTACGCGAGTAAGTGGCACCTGGTCCGCAGAGCAACAGCAAGTCCGCTGTGCAGGGCGACAAGGACGCCGCCTCGCAGGGCAACGAGAAAGCCACACAACGCGGGCCGCCGCCTCGCAAGGCAACGAGAAGGCCGCTCCGCAGAACAGGGCCACAGCCCCGCAGGGCGACGAGAAGGCAGCTCCGCAGAGCAACAGGGCCACTGCCCCGCAGGGCAACAAGGATGCAGCTCCGCAGAGCGACAAAACCGCCGTCTCCCCAGGTAACGGGAGTTCTGCTCCGCAGAGCAACAGGAGCGCTGCCTCGCCAGGCAAACAGAGTGCTGTTCCGCAGAGCAAGGGCCGTTGCCTCGCAGGGCAACAGGATGACCGCCACGCCAAGCTGAGCGATGCCCATACCTCGCAGCAGCGAGAAGGCAGAGTGCCAGAACAAAGAAGGCTGCAAGACCAAGGGGCACTGAAGGTTAAAGGAACATCGAAAGTCAGTTCTTATTGCCCGGCGTATGCCCAGAACCTGCAGAAGGAGCATCCCCTCAAAGATTGGAAAAGGCAGAACCACCCTGACATTTCAAACATCGTGGACGACGAGCTCAACTGGGCGAGCAGCCTCCTGTGTGGTGACTTAGGCGAGCAAAGCGAAGCTGCTTTTGAGGGAGAATTCAATATTGCCGAGACTATCGAAAAAGAACGAAGCGAGTGCACAAGCGAAATAAGGAAGCAAGAACTGGCGCTCGCCACTCTGACTACAAAGACGTACATGCGTTCCCTGCCTAAGACGCCGTTTCGAGGAGCCGTGGGGCCGTTGGATAAGCTGCCCTCCTCCAGGGCGAATTACGAAGTCGTTGAGCAGGGGTTGACACCACAGGAGATTTTTGTCCTCAGGCAGTGCACGCAGGAGCCACTTCTCACGTCTACAGAAAGACATCAAGCTCTACCAAGTCGGGATATATCCGACGCTGATTTGCAGGCGATGCTCGAAAGTGGTGTGGTGAAGCGCGCCGCTCGAAGGCCACGAATCACCCTCTGTGTGTTCAAGATCCCGAAGAAAAATAAACAAGAGACGCGGCTTCTCATAGATGGCCGGCCGTTTGACCTCCGAACAGCCCCAGTTCTTTCCCCGAAGACGCCGTCACTCGCTGACATCGAGGCGTTTACACTCGAGTTTGAGGTGTTCATGACACTCGACCTCCTCGGGTATTTTTATCAGCTGCCTGTGTCAGCGGCTCTGATGGAGAACCTGGGTTTTAGGGCACGCGACGGAAAATATTACTTATTTACCATCGCAGTGCCGGGCATATCGCGGTCGCCCACCATTGCGCAGCTGACGACACTGGGTGTGCGGCGCGGTGCAGGCGTGGACTCCTCGAGCTTGGCAATTTACGACGACATTGCTCTTGGAGGCGAAGGAGTTGACGATGTTAGGGCTCAGGAACAGCGATTGAGGCAGACCCTCCGGGAGGCCCGCATTGTCGTTAGGGAAGACAAAGTGACAGAACCCTCGGCATCGGGAACTTTCGATGGGATAGAACTCAATCTCACGGAAAAGACGCTTTCGATCCCACGGCAATGGGCGGAGTCGGTGAACGCTCTATTCGGACAAAAGATTACGTCGTACAGGGCTCTGGCTCAGTTCATTGGATGTCTCAGATGGGGTTTATTCGTCATGCGGAGTCCTGCAGCGGTGTATCCGGAATTGCTGCGGGCAAATCGACAGCTAAGCAGCGTATGCACGACAGTCAAGGACTGGGACACTGTGATCAGACTCCCCCGAGCCATCGTAGAGGAGGTTAACAGAGGAAGGGCATGGCTGTTGCATTGTAAGCCCAGAAGGATTCAGCACCCAACGCGCAACGTCCACGTCTGGACGGACGCCTCAGATGAGGGGGGTGCCATTGCCATTCTGGACCCGGTGGAGAGATGCGTTCTGGTACGAAGCAGCTGGAAATGGACGATGAAGCTAGCTCAGCTTTCGCCTCCAGTCCCGATCAGGCGCCGAGAGCTCGCATGTGCCGTGATTGGGCTGCGGGTTGCCAGGAGAATCACGAACGGCTGGGTGCTGTTTAGCGTTTTCCACGATAACAGCACCGCAGAGAGCCGGTTCCGTAAGTTGGCGTCACCGCATCCCGTAGAAAATCGGCTACTGGTTGACATGCACAGGGCCATTGGGGAGGCACAGGTCGAGACTCACCTGGTGGCAAGCGCAAAAATGGTGGCGGATGTGGACACCAGAGAAAGAACCTGAGCGCGTTCTTTTCCCCCACCGCTTCTTCTAGCTTCTGTCGTGATCTGCGCGTGGGGATGCGCATTATGAAACGCTAACGTACTGTTGCTGAGTGGTCAGATGAACTGAGAGGAGAGGATGTGTGGTCAAGGAAAAAGGGGGGGGGGGGGAGCTGCTTATCGTTTTTTCTTAATATGTCTGATGTTTCCTTCCGCGTGATTGCACACGGAAAAGGGCGCCACGCAAAATGAGTACCCCTCGTCGCTGCGTGTTATATGGCGCGTCCTCTCCAAAGCGGATCTGAAACTGGACAGTTCGTGAAAATTTAGGCAGCCCGTGCCCCTCCCGCAGCAAGGTGGCCTGTGTGAATCCACGGGTCCCGGCGCTCGCCTTGCGCCCTACACGGAAGGTCCACAAGAAAACGGTAATGCGTCTTTTTTTTTTTGTTGTATAAGCACCTTGGTGTCATGGGGGTGGCGACACTGTTGACCGCACCTTAATTGAGTCGCGGTCGCCGATCCCCCAACCGCCAGCATCATGTACTTGATGCGACGCGGAACAAGTGCTGACAGCACCGCTCGGCGAATAGAGGGCCACTAAAGTGGCAATTCGACCGGTCGGGGGATGCTTAGCAGCCAATGGCCTGATGGCTGAGTGCACACCTAAGCAGGGCTGCATCCTCGTGTTGTAGCCGTGTTGTGTATAAGGCTTCGTGGGGGCCTGGTCAACCACCTCATCACAATAGGCGCAAACTTTCTTGACAGTGATTGGACAGTCGGGATGCCGGGAGCGGGTCTCCATGAAGAAGAGAAAGGTAAAGCAAGACCTGCCCCCTGCGCCTGCTGTCGCCGGCTGCTTCGGCAGACGACACATACTACTACTAATGTATATGCACCTGCTTTGTAGGAAATACTTGAGGAGGCTGCCAGCTGCAAAGATCAAAGGAGGTAAATGTGATGTAGCCACGAAACACAGGTGAATCTGGGTTCAGTGGCGGGCGTAAGCGTTCAACAAAAAAGCACAAGGCAAGTCTGGCTCAGGAGGGGCCGTAAAGGGGCAACGGCCTTGCTTCGGTATTTTTGTTGAACGTTTACGCCCGCCACTAAACCCATGGCTCGTGTGGGCTACAGCACATTCTCCTCCTTCGAAATACTGCGACTGGCAGTCTCCGTCAAGTATTTCCTACAAAAGCAGGAAAATACTCGAGGGGCTGTCAGCAGACATACGGGTTCCGCGCTGACGGTCCGCATTGTGCATCCGTGGCTTGCGTTTTCGACTCGCTTCAATGGACAGCGTTCTCGTCTTGCAAGATCCAGCCTGTTCCTTTTCATTCTATTCGCGGTTGTGAGTTTTCATAATATTATGGCTGCTTTGATCCACCGGGATCTGATCGAGTGGTCGAATGAGTCTGCTTGGGTGTGCCAGGTGCCGAATGGGTTGACCTGTCACTATCTCTCCTAAACCTCAGGTATCGCCACCACGGGACACATACTAGAGCGCACACTTCTTGACGCCTTGCGGACACACCCGAACCACGGCGAGGCATTGCAGAACGCCCTTCGGTCGGGGTTGACCGCAAGAAAAGTGTTGGAGGGGGGGTGTGGCGGGGTAGTGTCTTTCCTGTTGATATGAGGCCGAGCTTATCCGCTGCGTCGTCGCGAGAAGTTTGCGGGTTTGCGGGACCTTTTTCTCAAACCAGCAACACCAGCAACATTTCAAAAGTGCACCTTACAAGCTCCTTCCTTGCTCGTCAGTGAAAGTCAAAAAGAGAAAATGGTAGATTGACCGGGAGAAAGTTAGTCCTGGCTTCATGCGTGCACACCTGAACTCTTTTCATCTCTATCTCTCTGTCTCTCTTTTGTGTGCTGTCCGACGTGTACCACTCCTCAATTACTGTGCAATTATGAAGCGTATGCACTGAGCGGTACTCCTTTGTCTCTCTCCTGCGTGCCATAAGGCACGAAGTAAAGCTGATCCTGCAATTCGGACGTACCTCCCGAGCTCTGGCGAGAAGGCTTGGAGTAAATGACATGTTAATCGTGCACAGTACAAGGGTTGCCTCGCCATTTCTTCCAATCACGAATGCATAAATCGGTGCAGCAACTTACTTCGCTTGTTTCTGTTCGCATTGAGCATGGGTTCGCCCAACTGCTGCACATCAGCAGTTGAGTCCTAAGCGCGGTTGTCTGGACCCTTTTACCGAGACGGACGTTGCGTGCTCTCGTACGGTTCTGACTACCTACAGGTACCTGACAAACCAGAGTCATATCGCTGTGTGTTCGAAACACGGTGTACAATTCCAAGCAGGTTGTTGCATTCCTCTCCCTCACACCGCACTGCCTTCTCCACCCCGCGGTAGAAAACGGTAGAAGTTCGTTCCGAACTTCTCCCACTTGGGCCGAAGGATGATCCTTGCCCCTCTTTTGTGTGCCATTCTGAGAAGGTTTGACATAGAACAAACCTTAGCTGATGTGCCATGTTCTCTCCCGCAAGCGTGTACTATGCAGCCCTCCTTCGCCCGCCGCAGCAAGTCCCTGACTTGCTTCTGTTGTAATCACGCACCCCCTCCCCCACTGTAGATTTTGTTTTCCAAACAGAGAAGCCTGGTGCTCGCCCTTTTCTATTCGCAGAGACCAGTCGAGCAGTGAATCCCGCTGACTAAGCCGGCATAGACACTGTGCACGTTTGATGTTGGAATGCTGCGAAACTGTGTGCGAATCACTGTCAGAGACAGTGGCAGGCACTAAGGAAGTATAGATAATAAGCATTTATTCGGCAAGATAATTTCCGTTTATTTTGTCGAGGTGTCGGTTTTAGTCCCGAGGGAGGCCCGAGGGGGGGTTTGCAACCCCGAGCCACGAGCGGAGCGAGTGGCGAGGGGTTGCAAACCCCCCCGAGGGCCTCCCGAGGGACTAAAACCGACACCGAGGCAAAATTGGCGGAAATTATTGCCGAATAAATGATTTTATTGGGAAAACTAAATTCCCGAGGGTGGAAACAAAACATCGTTGCTTGGACGGCGTGAAATTTTGATAAGTCGCGGGGAGTTGATGTGGTGTTAGTTTGCAACGCGAGTGCTCGGCCGCTTGCACATGCACAGCAGGCGATCAGCAGATGAACTCAGACAGCTGGAATCCAGTGTGCTCAGGCAGACCCACAGATGTTCTTGCAACGAGACTCAAGCACACTGAATTGGTACAAGTTTTCTACGCACTTGGACCTGGAATTCAGCATGGGTGAGTTCGCTGGCGGTGAACTTCATCTGACACTTACTGGGCTGGAGCGTTCACGGGAGGGGTTTTCTTCACAGGCCTTTGAGCACCGAGGATGAGACACCAATGAATTCGGCTCAAAACGAGCTCAAAACACGCGATTTCACTCACCACAGGGAGAAAAAAAATTTTGCGAGGGGTCTCCCCTACAGATTCCTCTGTATAACCCCCACGCAAAAATAAACGTTTATTTTTTTCGCGATACAAAATAAATTTCGTTTATTTTTTTCACCTGAAAATGGCTGGCGGCACAAAATAAATGCTGCCACACGAAATAAATTCCAAAAATAAACTCGTTTATTTTTCCGGCCTGTGTAAACACAAAGGAATCCTGCCAAAAATAAACGAAATTTATCGTCACGCTCCTCCAGCCATTTCCACCAGAGGGAATTTATTTTTCCCAATAAAACCTGATACACCGTTGTAACCGTGATGCCACGTGCAATGCAGTGGGCGAGGATAGGGGTTGGCCGGCTTAGTGTGGGGTTTCAGCACGTGATTCGCAGCTGTATTCACAGCAGGGACAGCAGATCCTTTTTCGGGGCGATCAGGCACCAGGCACCAGCACCCCCAGGACGCAGTCACCACGGCTGGCGAACCAGTGTGTCTGAAGAGATGTACAGATGAAAACGATGAACGACAGCCTTCCGGTTGTGTGCGAATGCCTTGGCGCTTCACTTGCTGAGTTCATCATGAACTGCGCTACTGCGCTTCGCGTGCGCTTCACTTGATCGTTGCATTTCTCAGAATGCTTCTGAAATCCACTCATTGCAACAAAGAAAGGGGAAGAAGAAACAGGGTTTCACGTACGATGGGGTAACCCCCTGAGGTAGCCACTGTTTTTGTGAGTGAACAGGCTAGCCCAGGAAGTCACGGGGGACGGAGGGTGGGAACCCAGCTCCCCTGGACCTCGCGGATACCGCGGACTGATAGGATAGCAAGCTGCGAATACCAGGATGTGGGTGGGTGGGAATTTTAGACTTTGTGTTGCTAAAACCCCAATGACCTGCTGTTTGGTCGTTACGCTGAAACATTCCCACGATGAATCGTAAAACTGCATAGGGTACACGACCACTCTGCAAATGCATGTAGTGGCGACGGTCCGAACCTACAGTCTTTATCCCCTTAACTATGACTCTATTTGGTCAAATGCCTCATCTTCTAGTTGAAGACGCGCATGGACCAATGCGATCCTTTCTGTCCCTACACTACCTGGCAAAGCAGTAACGAAGGACGCTCTGTTCCTGCACCCCTTGGGTACTTCCAGAATCGCTGTAGTAGGGGGTTGCCGATTGATACCTGGAGCCCGCGCGTACGCGGTGGCACGGGGTATAGCTACGGCTAAAGGGCTGCCCTCCTCTCACACTCTCTTTCTCTCTCTTGTCTCGTTTCTCAACAACCTATGCTCTCCGTGCATAAGATGCCTTCGGTGACTTCCCATAGTTGTGGCTACACACCGTCCCAGCTTGGTATTCTCTTTTGAAGTAGATGCGGTAATCGATCCATCTTACGCGCTCGTAGGGAACAGGCGCAGTGTTATTACCCCCTACACCTTCCCTTGTCGGTGTCCCCCCCTCCTGTTGGTGTTACCCCCCCGTTTCTGTATGCTCCTCTGCGAGGACGGTCTGTTGCATTCCTGCTGTTATTTTCTTGGGTCCTTCACGTTTCGAGGCACTTTCGTTTTCCTAACGCGCCTCCTCCGGACGCGCCGTCCGGAGGAGGCGGATAGCAGGCGGCCGGTCGCAGCAACAGGGCAGCATCATTCGGGAGACTGGCGACAGCACAAGTTTAGTTTCACGCATTGACTGCCACTAGCGTCATGCCGCTAGCAGCGTGGCAGTATCAGTCGCGAGACTGGCGGCACCACAAGTTCAGTTGCAGGAATTGACTGTTGTCACTATCATGCCACTGCAGCAGCATGAGTCGCAAGACTGGCGGCACCACAAGTTCGTTACAGGAATTGAATGTTGTCACTATCATGCCACCACATCAGCATGAGTCGCAAGACTGGCGGCACCACAAGTTCAGTTACAGGAATTGACTGTTGTCACGAAGACTGGCGGCACCACAAGTTCAGTCACAGGAATTGACTGTTGTCACTAAGACTGGCGGCACCACAAGTTCAGTTACAGGAATTGACTGTTGTCACTAAGACTGGCGGCACCACAAGTTCAGTTACAGGAATTGACTGTTGTCACTAAGACTGGCGGCACCACAAGTTCGTTACAGGAATTGAATGTTGTCACTAAGACTGGCGGCCAAGTTCAGTACAGGAATTGACTGTTGTCACTAAGACTGGCGGCACCACAAGTTCAGTTACAGGAATTGACTGTTGTCACGAAGACTGGCGGCACCACAAGTTCAGTCACAGGAATGGACTGTTGTCACTAAGACTGGCGGCACCACAAGTTCGTTACAGGAATTGAATGTTGTCACTATCATGCCACCACAGCAGCATGAGTCGCAAGACTGGCGGCACCACAAGTTCAGTTACATGAAATGACTGTTGTCACTATCTATCTTGCCGCTACAGCAGCATGAGTGTGCGGCACCACAAGCTCATTTACGTGCGTTGACGGTTGTCACTATCAGGCAGCATCAGTTGTGAGGCCACCCTCTCACGCCAGTTGCGAACAAGACTGGCGATCCTACACCGCACCATGCAAACGGACACTTTTTCCGTTCCTCGTCGTTAGGAAACCTGGCGTCGGGCCGCACAGCATAGCGCGCGCGATGCGCGTGTGTGGCGTGTGTCCCACACACCTTTTCACAAACGTCCACTTCCACGCCACCAGAAACGACACAAAAAAGAGCGCGTGCGGGTTTGAGCCGCGCCGCCCCCTCCCCCCCGCCCCACGGCCGACGATGCTCGGCATCGCGCTGCGGTACCACGAGTATGACGGGTGCCTCATCGCCGGGTTTGCGCTGTACGGGCTGGGCCTGGCCGCGTGCTGCGTGCTGCTGCACCACAGGCGGCACCCCCTCATCCACAGGCTCTCGCCCCGCCTGCTGGCCCTCGCGCACTTCGCGGCGTTCGTCTGGTGGCTGACGGTCGCCAACAACGCGGCCCTGGCCGGCCTGTGGGCAGTCCTCCGGTTCCCGTGCAGGGTCTGGCAAGTGATCGCGAGGTGCTCTGCGTTCACGGCCTACTGCTCGTGCGTGCTCGCCCGGCTGTACATCGTCCGCAGCCGCTGGCTGTCCGTCGACAAGACGCGGGCTACCCGCACCCTTTGGTGCGCCGCGGCCGCCGTCGTCGGGCTCTGCATCGCGCTCATCACCCTGATTCTGCTCCTCCAGTCCGGGCCCCGCAGCGACTGCAACCTCAACGACGCGCAGGAGCTGGCTTACGTCATCTACTGCGGCGTGTACTTGATCGCAATCTGCGTCCTCTCCGTGTTGCTCGGAAACACGGTGTACCTCGACACCAAAGCCGACTACCGGGTACTCCACCCCAAGGCATACAACGCCACCATCGACTTCCTCGGTACGCCTACTTTCTCAACCCTAGCAACGTCTTGTCAGGTGCAAAAAAATACTCGAGGGACTGCCTTGCGCTCATTTCGATGGAGGCTAGGAAAGCATCTCAGCCAAGACGAAGGGAAGCTCACAGATACAACCCTTCTTTGTCTGATAGACGGAATAATGCATGCACGTCCGTCTCCCCAACCTGGGACCTACTTGGCCTCGATTCTCTAGTACTTCTGTCTAACAAATGCAATTTGCCAAGAGCAAAAACCGATCGGGCAGCGTACTATCCTCACTCCCGTTGGATGCACAAAACAGGGTTGAAGGAAGTGCGCACAAGCAAAGGAAGCGCCAAGTCCGTTTTTCTATGTACCAACAACAACAAATGCAATTTGACAAGAACAAGAACCAATCGATGGCAGCGCACTATCCCTCTCTCTCGCTAGATCAAGAAAACAAGTTGGAGGAAGTGCGCACGAAGAAACAGAAGGAACTACCTCACACAGGGGAAGGGGCACATGGGTAAACCTCCGGATGAATCAACCCGGTTTCAAAAGACGCCAGCACGACTCCGACTTCCGCAAAACAAAAAACAAACAGGCGCCGCGCTGATGATGATCTCGTATCCGCTGGTGCACGTGGCCTTCGCGGAGTCGCAGGAGGAGCGGGACAACGTCGCTTCGACGGTGATCTGCCTGCTGATCCCGGTGCTCCTCTTCTGGATGCAGCTGGCCCCAGCGGTGTACGGCCGCGGGCAGGCCCTGCCGGAGATGGCGGTCAGCAGCCCGAACGAAGCCTTCAACCTCAACACGGGCACCTACACCAGCAACGTCGAGCAGCTGCCGAAGCTCCGCCGGGTCCTCGCCGACGACAACCCGACCGCGAGGCAGGCGGTGCACGGGTTCCCGATCCCGTTCCACGACACCGAAACGCTCTTCGACCTCGTCGTCAGCGGCGAAGTGGACGAAGTGCGGCTGTTCCTCCTCGACAACGGCGTCGAGCTCCTCAACTGCCACGCTCGCGACACCGGCGAAACCGCGCTGCACGTCGCGATCACGCACCCGGATCTCCCGGCGGACAAGCGGGGGAGGATGATCGAGCTTCTCGTCAACATGAAGGCGCCGCTCGACCTCTGCGACAGGGACGGGAGGACGCCCGTGCACGCGGCCGCGTGGCTGAAGGACGTGCAGCTGCTGTGCACGATGCTGCAGAGCGCGGTGAAGTCGTGCAGGTTCCGGCAGAGCCAAGCGCACATGTCGCAGATGCTCAACGTCGTCGCCGCCGACGGGTCGACGGCCCTGCACATTGCAACCAAGTTGCAGGACATGGGGTCGTTGACGGCGCTGCTCAGCCTCGGCGCGGACCCAGGCAAGTCAGCACCGCCGCCGGCGGGGAAGCCGGGCGTGAAGCCGCACGACTGGGAGGCGGCGTGTCGGGCGGCGGCCGGCGATATTGCGCACGGAAAGAGCGCGTTTCTGCTCGCGTGCGAGGTCGGGTCGGTGGCCATGGTCAACCAGATGCTGCTGTCGGCCCCGCGGAGCTGCAACCTCGAGCAGGTGTCGCCGCTGGGCATGACGCCCCTGATGACCGCGTGCCTCTTCGGCCACGACGACCTCGCCCGCTTCCTCATGAAGCACGGCGCCAGCGTCTGGCACGTGTCCCCGAAGGCGTACCCGAACCGGCGCATGACAGCCGTCCACTGCTGCGCGATGGGCGCCGGCGCTTCCGTTTGCTGCGCTCTCGTGTGCCCTCCCGTCTTTTTTAGCATTTTTTTGTGTTACCAATTAATCGTAAACTCGAAAGAGAACGCTGACAGCATGTCGGAGGAAATTAGCCGCACAACGATCATCTTCACTCACAAACAGGCTAAACATCCCCGGCACGTACAAACAAACATCGCGCCCATTCTTTTTGGTACGAACAATCTTGCGGGTTGCCCTTCAATGTATTGTGGCAATCCAAAAAGACGTAGGCAGGGCAGCGTGTTTTTTTGGTGGTTGATCAGAATTCCTAACCGTGAAAAATGACCCACGGGGAAAATACAAGTGAGAAAACGATCAATCGGCACGCACAAAAACACTCCACAAAGGAATGTACTTGGTGTCGGACAATCCCGCGGCACAGCACCAGTCCATTCCCCACGCGGGGGGGGATGGCCGTGAAACCCTCCCCCGGGATGACGAAGGCCGGGGAGAGCCGGGAGCAGTGAAGTAACGAAGCCCGCGAACGGTGGGTGGTGACCCCTCCGAACAGTCTCCCTGGCCCTGGCCCACGCCTGATGCCGCAACCCCTTAACCCGGGCGTTGGCATGAGCCAGGAACCTCAAGGGGAGCAGCGCGAGAGGCATCATCCACGCTTCAAAGGCCCACACACTAATGCAACAAATTTACTACTTGGTGTCGGTCACAAACAGTCCCGGACATGGCTAGCCAGAATTCATAACGAAAGCGTGCACTAAATATACAACCCGTAACCACATATGCCCTTTCTTGCTCTAAGAGAACCATTTCATGAACGGTCACACGGAGACCCTAAAACCCCGGAATTTCAAGCGAACTAAAACTCTAAAAAGAAAGGGTTCGGCGGTGTTTTATAATCTCCGTTTAACCATTCGGGGCCGGGAGTCGGGTGGCGAAGCGGAGGGTCGCATGCCAACCGGAGACTCAAAATACCGACACCTTAACACGCAAGAAGCGGTCTAAAACAAAGCGAGCCTCCGCACCTTCTTTTCCTCCCGCAGATCGAGATCATGATTGGCGGATCTGCCTGCGACTTCGACGACGACAGCACCTCGGACAGCGAGCAGTCGTACCCGCAGGCAGCCGGCGACTCGTTTCCAACCGGCGACGCCAAAGCGACGCCGCATGCCTGCCCCACGGTGCCCAGCACCGCGTCCCAAGCCTCCGACCTGACGCCGCAGCGTGCCTCGCACCCCGACGTCGGGGGCTTCGACCACGAGAGCAGCTTCACCGAAGACCACAAGAAGGACGCCCTGGCCAGCCACACGGGGTCGCTGCCTTACCACAGGTGCGCCAGAACTTCACTCCTCCTGCTTTCTTTATTGCGACAACCAATTTCTGCTTCCCTGGAGACAGTATTTGTTACAAAGAACGTTGGCAGCGGTTTAACCAGAGCACATGTAAGTTAAATCGCACAAAAAAAAGCACCTGCTTTGTAGGAAATACTTGAGGAGATACGTAAAGAGCAACAAACAGTTGAAGACCCCAACCAGTGGGATGGGGCCGGAAGATTCTAGCTCCAATTCCCTTTACCCACCTGCTCATTTGCATCTAGACCCCTGGACCGGCACACAGGTACCTACACCTGTGCCCTGTACTTGTACCTGCAGCAGCAGCTAGCGTTGCAATGTGCCTGTCAAGACACAGGTACTTGGGGAGCTTAGCAGAGGAGTCGGCTACCAGGGAAGTTTCAACCAGGAGCCCAGGGGGGGCGGTTTTGACAATGAACCCCCTGATCCTCAAGCGAATTTTGTGTGTGTGCCACCTGGTCCGGGCTCCTGGTAAGTTCCCCGAAACTCCCCGACACTTCCCCGAAACTCCCCGAAACTCCCCGAAACTCCCCGCAACTCCCCGAAACTCCCCGAAACTCCCCGATACTCAGCCCGATTTTTGTGGGAAAAAGTGGGGCTGCCGGTGGATGGGCAGGTGTACAGGTTGGTAGCAGATGGGTGGATGGTGGTGGGCAGGTCGGTGGATGGGTGAACAGGTGGGTAGTTGGGTAGACGGGTGCGGGCAAGTGGGTGAGGTGTGCAGGTAGGTGTGCTAGTGTGCTTCGGACGCGGCTCTCTTGAGCCGTCCGTGTTCCTCCTCCTCCGATCCTCTTCCTCTACTAACCGGATGCATCTACCAACTGTAGCTTGGACTCCTGGGCAGTTGTTGAGGCACACCCTTCAGCCTGCGGATTCGGAGGGCCTCAAGGCGAACCAGCAGTTGTTGGAAAACCTGCAGGACCTGCCTTTGAGTCCTTGGACACAGGGAGGCGTCTGAACAGGACGCGTCGTGTGCATGTGCGCAGGTTCAACCATCATCTGACTCTTCTGTTTGCGGTTGCAACCTTCGGTACCACGAGTTTGCCATTCTTATGTCAAACTCTCCAATCCCCTCTTGGGTTTTGGTTTGGGCAAAAAGTATTCGCGCCCGCCATCTCCCGATGACCTTCCCACTTCTGCCCACGCTGCAGCAGTCACGTGTAAACCGGGCAGACCCAGTCGTCCCCCATCTGGTCCCGAACGACGAGCACCGCTCCTGCACCCGAGTTTAGCCTTCGATGATTGGAAGCCGCATCGGAAACAGTGGGTCAACCCATCCCGGAATTCTGAATTCGTGCACCCGGTTGAAAGGAGTGTCCACTTCGGAGTCCACGTTCACTTATGTGGGGAGTTGTAGAGTATGGGAGGAACCGGAAATCTCCGGAAAGATGGTACCCGCATTCCAACTCGTCTCGGGAATGGTCAGTCGACGACCGTATGCAGGTGGGTGGAGGCCCTGGGACTGCGAAGGTGTGACCACCCCATAAGGAGGACTCTCTATCTTGCGTTATCTCTCTGTCCCAGTCGCCATAGCAACCGATCCTTGGCCAAGCATCATCCTGCAACCCTGCTTTCGGATGGCCATCGTGCCTCTCATTTTGGTTATCAACCTTACTCCTCGCTCGAATTGCCGTCTTCGACCGTAGCTGCCCCTGGTCCTGGTGGTTAGGGTTAGCATGCAAAGAGCCTGTGGCGGTAATCTGCATCTGCTCTCTTTTGATGGCGAGTCCTTACGCCGCCGCTTCGTTGCAGCGGCCGTCCTAGTGTCGTCGCCTTGTCTTCGGCGTTCTCGATGGCGGTATTGGCGCCGGCATCCACCGCTTCCCTTGTAGCGCTTTGGGCCGATGGTCGCAGCCTGCGTCTCGACTTCGGTGTCGCTTCGGGCGTCCCCAGGGGCGAAGGCCCGCGCTTCCGTCTCTTTGCCGCCGACTCCGCACATCGGCATATCGTGCTGCAGGCAGGCATCCGCGGTGTGCAGCATTCCACGATCGTCTTGCACGTCTCGCACTGCGTCATCCTGTGCTTCTCGCATTACTTCACGGCGAGGCCGTCCCCTGTCGCGTGGTGTGCCTCGGCAGCAGCGCGCTACCGACGCTTGCCGATGCTTGCACTCTTCGCATTTCGCTTTGTGATGTCTCGTGCACACTCTCTCGTCGCACTGGGTCTCCGCCGCCCACTAAATTTACCCTCTTCTGCCCCTTCTTGCCGGAGGTGCCGTCTTCGAAGGCGTCCCACCAGCACGTCCGCCCATACGTGGAAAATACGTCCATCCCCCAGATCTCATCATTGAAGGCGTGCCTGTTCGTCCCCAGCTGCGACTCGAGCACGAGCATTGTCTCTGTACCCGCACGACCTCTGGTGGAACAGTTCCTGCTCTCCTTGCCGCAGCGGATCCTGTCGCTACCTGTGTCAAACCGTGCCAACCTGTACAGTGTGGCTCCTGCGCCAGCCGCGCCAGCCGCGCCAGGCCGCGCCAGGCCGCGCCAGGCCGCGCCAGAAAACCCTGTTTTCTGGCGCGTTTGGCGCGATTGGCGCGCCCTTAGTGTTTTCACCAGGAATTGACAACTTTTTCATTTTGGGTTCATCATTCGTCCATTTTCTCGGCGATCCCGGCGTGCGTTCCGACAAATCTTTTGTTCGATGAGAAGATCGATGACGAAATCTTCCAGAGAACCTGTTCTCAGAGGGTGTCAACCTATTCTGGTGCCTTCCCACACCCCCTGTCCTTCCAGAGCCACTGGAAAACAAGCTTTTTGCAGGGGATCGATCCCTGCAAGCAGCCTTTTTGGACCGGTTTGGACGTGTTCGCCATGGTAATCCATGGTACCCTGCGGCAATGCAAGGCCGACGAACCACAGGGATCCACTTACGGTTCCGGGTCTATTTGGCACCGTTCTCTTCATCCGAGAAAAAATCGAGCAAAAAGTCGTCGGGAAAAAGTTGCTACGTGGACCAGCGGGAAATTGTCACCTACCTGGGGACGATTCCTGTCCTTCCCGTGGTAAACCTGCCGCCCGGTGCTCTGCATCTTATGAGGAGTCACGAACCACACACATACGTATGGGTCCCCGAGTCTATTTTGAACCGTTCTCTTCATCGGAGCTGAGGGCGAGCAAAACGTCGTTGAAAAAGATCTGTTGCGTGGACCAGCGGGAAAATATCACCACTTTTGCCCAAACCAGATTCCACTGTTTGTGCATTGAAAAATGGCCCGGGAAAATTATCAATTCCCCCGAGGCCCTCTTTTTGCCCCGTGCATGTGACGAGGGAGCCTAAATTTCCTTGGGACTACAGGGTGCGCCAAACGCGCCGCGCCGCGCCAAACGCGCCAGGCTTGGCGCGCTTGGCGCGCGCCGCGCCACGCCAAACGCGCCAGGCCCCAGGAGCCACACTGACCTGTACCTCCCAGTCTGTCCTTCCTTCTCAGCCTCTATCTTCGTCTTCGGGGCATAGCCAAACACGGGACCGCTCTGCGCAAGGTAGGGCCATAATAGCGTAGCCCCCTCCCCGCCTTCGCCAAGGGCCGGCTGCAGGGAAAGTGGTCGCCACAAAGGAAATACCCCGAAACTCCCCGAATTTCCCCGAAACTCCCCGAAACTCCCCGGAACTCCCCGAAACTCCCCCATACTCCCCGATACTCCCCGATATTTTTGTCTGGACCAGGTGGGTGTGTGTGTGTGCGAAGGATCTGTTTTGTACTTTTTACATGTCCACGGTGCGTGGTACATTGTTCCAAAACAACAACAACGGGGACGGCAGCAACACAATTAACAGGCTGCACGAAGATTCCGGTGTGCTGCTGGGCGAGGAGAAGCAGTCGCCCATCGCTTCGGCCGCCTCCTTCGTCGCCGACGACAACTCGCTGACGTCGAACAACGACGACAACGACATCCGCGCGGCGCTTACCGTGCTCGCTACGCGTGGCGAGCTCAAGGTACCCGTCCTTCTTTTTACTGTGTGTCCGTGCCTGATCCGCAAGACGCCGCCCGTCGTTTAGTAGAAGCTGAAGTCCCGTACCACGGGGGAGGATGGCGGTCCTGCTTTGTTTTTTACAACAGGGTTTCAGAGACTTCCGCAGTCGTGAGGAGAAGAGGGTCTACCCAACTGCTCCGTGCGGGATTTACGAGTTCCGTCGAGAGTTCGTTTGCACCACGTGTTTCACGTGTTTGTCAAAACGCAACGCACGCAGGCTGCACGGGTGCTGATTGATGCGCGAGTCAACTATTCCTTGCCGTATTAGCATACTCTTTGAGCCAATTCACCTACCCCCCCGGGTCGCTTTCAACCTGAGTTCGATTAGGCGGCGATTACGCGGCAACTCCAGCAGATGCAGACTATCGCCACAGGTTGTTTGCATTCTAACCCGAAACAATTACACTCGGTTCCGCTCGACTTTTCGCTCGATCACGCTCTACGAAACTATGCACGGGTGCTGGAGTACCGTGTGGGCTTGACGATCCTACGTACAGCGTGTCCGTATCACGGGAGATATATTTTGATTGCTTCCCGGTTAGCAACCGTACCACACGCAGGCTGCACCCGAGGAGCAGGCGCTGCTCGACGCCCTCGAGGTCCCGTGGGAGCCGCCCCTGTCGATCAACGACTGCGACCCGGATTATTCGTTCACCTCCGAGTTCCGGTTCGCGCCCAGCCCGTACCACCGGGGAACCGCGGACCGGGTGGTGCACATCGAGGGCGCCGCCCGCTTCGCGCTGGCTGCCGCCACCTACTCGTCGGCGCCGCTGCTGCAGGTGCTCTCGCAGGACCACTACCAGTGGAACGGGACGCACTTTCTGTCCCCGTTGAACGAGCCGAAGGCGAGGCACCTCGCCCTCGAGATCATCCGGGAGGTCGTCAACCCGACGCTGAGCGTGCACACGATGCACGAGCACGAGCCCCGCCTGCGCGACCAAATCGCGGCCGTCGGCAACATCCTGCGGCAGGAGAAGCTGGCGCGGGCCGTCGACACCCTCAGCCGGGCCGCCGGCGGCGGCAAGCGCCGCCACCGGGGCGGCGGCGGACTCGCGGCCTTCCCGTCGTCCGCCGCGTCGCACCCGCAGTCCAGCCCGGCGCTCGCGCTCGCCCCGTCACCGTCGGCGCGCAACGGCGACGGAACCATCGCGCAGGTCGTCGTCGCCCTCAGAGAGTTCGAGCTGACGCCTTTGGTGTGTGACCGTACTGTCTCTGCTACCCCTTTTTCGCTGTTTTCTATTCGTCCGCTGACATTCTCTTGTGTTAACATTGCATTGTTGGTACTAAAAATTAGTAGTTGACAGCGTACTACATGCAACTTACCAAAGCAGGTGAGTTCCGCTGGTGCGCACAAACAAAAGAAAGTGCCATACTAATTTCTTATGGTAATAAACTTGCTCAATCAAAAAGTGTAGGATGGCAGCGTGCTGTGCTAAATCACTTAAAACAGGATTTACACACGTACGCACAAACAAACCGCAAGCTCGGAAGGAAATGCTCGACAATAGCTGCCAGACAAAGAACCGAAGGGATCCCAAAGTGTTGTAACTACCGAACCAAGTGTTGAACGGACGTGAGGTCATGCGGGTCAACACGACAAATCACACAAACACAACAGGTCAAAGGTCCTGAGTGAGAAAACAACACACGGTGGTGTAAGCGAAGAACAAATCAGATTGTGTTTGTATTGTATTTCCCCCTGTACCTCTATATTCCTCCCTTCCATTCGGAGTCAAAGCAGCTACGTCGAGTATTTTGCTTTTGCGCGCGGCGCCCAGCCGCGAAAAAAATCGAAATGAAGCGGACTCAAAGATTCCGGCGTCTCAAAACTCGAAGCAGCCTGACAAACAAGAGTAAGGGTGGACTAGTCTGACGCTCGCCTCGATAATCTCAAATGGCGGTGTTAACACGGAAGGGATCGTTCGCGATTCAAGAAGAGGGATACCGATTAGAATGAGTATGAATGGCTCCCACATGCTCGAAAGACATGGAGGGAATGCAATCGGTCATGTGCCGATGAAAAAGCAAAAGTCAAGACCGTTCCTCTCCCATGGACTCGTTCCAGATCCGAGTTAGCATACTCGTATGCGCTTGATCAAATGGTCAATCGGTAAGACACGTTGGTGAAATACAAAAAAGGCAATCGAGGAAAGCTGTCGGCAGGAAAAAGAATACGCGTGTATTTGTTTGTGCGTGCCGCGGGAGGATCAGCCGGTTAGTGAGTGAATATGATCGTTAAGTGAATCTTCTCCCAAACACGCCGCCAGCGTTCTCTTTCGTGTTTACAATGCATTGTTACTGCGAAAATAGTAATGTTCACAGTTTACTGAGGAGTTGGTGCACCACGAAAGTCGATACGATTGAAAGGGAACGTGTAGTCTCCAGCTGTCTAGTTAGTGTTTCTCTGGTCGTATTTAGTATTTAGCGACCCGACTCCAGCTGTAGTAGTGTTTAGTGACTCTAGTCATTTAGCGACCCGTCTCCAGCTATCTAGTAGTGTCTAGTGACTCTAGTCGTGTTTAGTATTTAGCGACCCGACTCCAGCTGTAGTAGTGTCTAGTGACTCTAGTCATTTAGCGACCCGTCTCCAGCTATCTAGTAGTGTCTAGTGACTCTAGTCGTGTTTAGTATTTAGCGACCCGTCTCCAGCTGTCTAGTAGTGTCTAGTGACTCTACTCATTTAGCGACCCGACTCCAGCTATCTAGTAGTGTCTAGTGACTCTAGTCGTGTTTAGTATTTAGCGACCCGTCTCCAGCTGTCTAGTAGTGTCTAGTGACTCTACTCATTTAGCGACCCGTCTCCAGCTATCTAGTAGTGTCTAGTGACTCTAGTCGTGTTTAGTATTTAGCGACCCGTCTCCAGCTGTCTAGTAGTGTCTAGTGACTCTAGTCATTTAGCGACCCGACTCCAGCTGTAGTAGTGTCTAGTGACTCTAGTCATTTAGCGACCCGACTCCAGCTATCTAGTAGTGTCTAGTGACTCTAGTCGTGTTTAGTATTTAGCGACCCGTCTCCAGCTGTCTAGTAGTGTCTAGTGACTCTAGTCATTTAGCGACCCGTCTCCAGCTATCTAGTAGTGTCTAGTGACTCTAGTCGTGTTTAGTATTTAGCGACCCGACTCCAGCTGTAGTAGTGTCTAGTGACTCTAGTCGTGTTTAGTATTTAGCGACCCGACTCCAGCTGTAGTAGTGTCTAGTGACTCTAGTCATTTAGCGACCCGTCTCCAGCTATCTAGTAGTGTCTAGTGACTCTAGTCGTGTTTAGTATTTAGCGACCCGACTCCAGCTGTAGTAGTGTCTAGTGACTCTAGTCATTTAGCGACCCGTCTCCAGCTATCTAGTAGTGTCTAGTGACTCTAGTCGTGTTTAGTATTTAGCGACCCGACTCCAGCTGTAGTAGTGTCTAGTGACTCTAGTCATTTAGCGACCCGTCTCCAGCTATCTAGTAGTGTCTAGTGACTCTAGTCGTGTTTAGTATTTAGCGACCCGACTCCAGCTGTAGTAGTGTCTAGTGACTCTAGTCATTTAGCGACCCGTCTCCAGCTATCTAGTAGTGTCTAGTGACTCTAGTCGTGTTTAGTATTTAGCGACCCGTCTCCAGCTGTCTAGTAGTGTCTAGTGACTCTACTCATTTAGCGACCCGACTCCAGCTATCTAGTAGTGTCTAGTGACTCTAGTCGTGTTTAGTATTTAGCGACCCGTCTCCAGCTGTCTAGTAGTGTCTAGTGACTCTAGTCATTTAGCGACCCGTCTCCAGCTGTAGTAGTGTCTAGTGACTCTAGTCGTGTTTAGTATTTAGCGACCCGACTCCAGCTGTAGTAGTGTCTAGTGACTCTAGTCATTTAGCGACCCGTCTCCAGCTATCTAGTAGTGTCTAGTGACTCTAGTCGTGTTTAGTATTTAGCGACCCGTCTCCAGCTGTCTAGTAGTGTCTAGTGACTCTACTCATTTAGCGACCCGACTCCAGCTATCTAGTAGTGTCTAGTGACTCTAGTCGTGTTTAGTATTTAGCGACCCGTCTCCAGCTGTCTAGTAGTGTCTAGTGACTCTAGTCATTTAGCGACCCGTCTCCAGCTGTAGTAGTGTCTAGTGACTCTAGTCGTGTTTAGTATTTAGCGACCCGACTCCAGCTGTAGTAGTGTCTAGTGACTCTAGTCATTTAGCGACCCGTCTCCAGCTATCTAGTAGTGTCTAGTGACTCTAGTCGTGTTTAGTATTTAGCGACCCGTCTCCAGCTGTAGTAGTGTCTAGTGACTCTAGTCATTTAGCGACCCGACTCCAGCTGTAGTAGTGTCTAGTGACTCTAGTCATTTAGCGACCCGTCTCCAGCTATCTAGTAGTGTCTAGTGACTCTAGTCGTGTTTAGTATTTAGCGACCCGACTCCAGCTGTAGTAGTGTCTAGTGACTCTACTCATTTAGCGACCCGACTCCAGCTATCTAGTAGTGTCTAGTGACTCTAGTCGTGTTTAGTATTTAGCGACCCGTCTCCAGCTGTCTAGTAGTGTCTAGTGACTCTAGTCGTGTTTAGTATTTAGCGACCCGACTCCAGCTGTAGTAGTGTCTAGTGACTCTAGTCATTTAGCGACCCGTCTCCAGCTATCTAGTAGTGTCTAGTGACTCTAGTCGTGTTTAGTATTTAGCGACCCGACTCCAGCTGTAGTAGTGTCTAGTGACTCTAGTCATTTAGCGACCCGTCTCCAGCTATCTAGTAGTGTCTAGTGACTCTAGTCGTGTTTAGTATTTAGCGACCCGACTCCAGCTGTCTAGTAGTGTCTAGTGACTCTAGTCATTTAGCGACCCGTCTCCAGCTATCTAGTAGTGTCTAGTGACTCTAGTCGTGTTTAGTATTTAGCGACCCGACTCCAGCTGTAGTAGTGTCTAGTGACTCTAGTCATTTAGCGACCCGTCTCCAGCTATCTAGTAGTGTCTAGTGACTCTAGTCGTGTTTAGTATTTAGCGACCCGACTCCAGCTGTAGTAGTGTCTAGTGACTCTAGTCATTTAGCGACCCGTCTCCAGCTATCTAGTAGTGTCTAGTGACTCTAGTCGTGTTTAGTATTTAGCGACCCGTCTCCAGCTGTAGTAGTGTCTAGTGACTCTACTCATTTAGCGACCCGACTCCAGCTGTAGTAGTGTCTAGTGACTCTAGTCATTTAGCGACCCGTCTCCAGCTATCTAGTAGTGTCTAGTGACTCTAGTCGTGTTTAGTATTTAGCGACCCGTAGTAGTGTCTAGTGACTCTAGTCATTTAGCGACCCGACTCCAGCTGTAGTAGTGTCTAGTGACTCTAGTCATTTAGCGACCCGTCTCCAGCTATCTAGTAGTGTCTAGTGACTCTAGTCGTGTTTAGTATTTAGCGACCCGACTCCAGCTGTAGTAGTGTCTAGTGACTCTAGTCATTTAGCGACCCGACTCCAGCTGTAGTAGTGTCTAGTGACTCTAGTCGTGTTTAGTATTTAGCGACCCGACTCCAGCTGTAGTAGTGTCTAGTGACTCTAGTCGCGTCCAGTATTCAGCGACCCGACTCCAGCTGTAGTAGTGTCTAGTGACTCTAGTCATTTAGCGACCCGACTCCAGCTGTAGTAGTGTCTAGTGACTCTAGTCGTGTTTAGTATTTAGCGACCCGACTCCAGCTGTAGTAGTGTCTAGTGACTCTAGTCGCGTCCAGTATTCAGCGACCCGACTCCAGCTGTAGTAGTGTCTAGTGACTCTACTCATTTAGCGACCCGTCTCTAGCTGTCTAGTAGTGTCTAGTGACTCTAGTCATTTAGCGACCCGTCTCCAGCTATCTAGTAGTGTCTAGTGACTCTAGTCATTTAGCGACCCGACTCCAGCTGTAGTAGTGTCTAGTGACTCTAGTCATTTAGCGACCCGTCTCCAGCTATCTAGTAGTGTCTAGTGACTCTAGTCGTGTTTAGTATTTAGCGACCCGACTCCAGCTGTAGTAGTGTCTAGTGACTCTAGTCATTTAGCGACCCGTCTCCAGCTGTAGTAGTGTCTAGTGACTCTAGTCATTTAGCGACCCGACTCCAGCTGTAGTAGTGTCTAGTGACTCTAGTCGTGTTTAGTATTTAGCGACCCGACTCCAGCTGTAGTAGTGTCTAGTGACTCTACTCATTTAGCGACCCGTCTCTAGCTGTCTAGTAGTGTCTAGTGACTCTAGTCATTTAGCGACCCGTCTCTAGCTGTCTAGTAGTGTCTAGTGACTCTAGTCATTTAGCGACCCGACTCCAGCTGTAGTAGTGTCTAGTGACTCTAGTCATTTAGCGACCCGTCTCTAGCTGTCTAGTAGTGTCTAGTGACTCTAGTCATTTAGCGACCCGACTCCAGCTGTAGTAGTGTCTAGTGACTCTAGTCATTTAGCGACCCGTCTCCAGCTATCTAGTAGTGTCTAGTGACTCTAGTCGTGTTTAGTATTTAGCGACCCGACTCCAGCTGTAGTAGTGTCTAGTGACTCTTGTCATTTAGCGACCCGTCTCGAGCTGTCTAGTAGTGTCTAGTGACTCTAGTCATTTAGCGACCCGTCTCTAGCTGTCTAGTAGTGTCTAGTGACTCTAGTCATTTAGCGACCCGTCTCTAGCTGTCTAGTAGTGTCTAGTGACTCTAGTCATTTAGCGACCCGACTCCAGCTGTAGTAGTGTCTAGTGACTCTAGTCGCGTCCAGTATTCAGCGACCCGACTCCAGCTGTAGTAGTGTCTAGTGACTCTACTCATTTAGCGACCCGTCTCCAGCTATCTAGTAGTGTCTAGTGACTCTAGTCGTGTTTAGTATTTAGCGACCCGACTCCAGCTGTAGTAGCGTCTAGTGACTCTTGTCATTTAGCGACCCGTCTCGAGCTGTCTAGTAGTGTCTAGTGACTCTAGTCATTTAGCGACCCGTCTCTAGCTGTCTAGTAGTGTCTAGTGACTCTAGTCATTTAGCGACCCGTCTCTAGCTGTCTAGTAGTGTCTAGTGACTCTAGTCATTTAGCGACCCGACTCCAGCTGTAGTAGTGTCTAGTGACTCTAGTCATTTAGCGACCCGTCTCCAGCTATCTAGTAGTGTCTAGTGACTCTAGTCGTGTTTAGTATTTAGCGACCCGACTCCAGCTGTAGTAGCGTCTAGTGACTCTTGTCATTTAGCGACCCGTCTCGAGCTGTCTAGTAGTGTCTAGTGACTCTAGTCGTGTTTAGTATTTAGCGACCCACCCGACAGGTCACGCGCTTCCTCGACCGGACCGACTTCTGGGGGCGAACAGCACTGCACTGGGCGGTGGTGCAGGCGAACCCTGGGGTGGCGTTTGCACTGGCCGCCTGCGGCGCGAGCTTGAACGTGAAGGACAAGAAGCGCAAGCAAAGGAAGGACATCCGGGGCTGGTCGCCGCTGCGGTACGCCGAGCACGCCCAGGGACCCGCCCACAGCTGCCTCGCCGCGATCCGCACGGCTGAGCAGCATCTCCGCCGCGTCCGCGAGCGGCTGTGAAATGCGCCGCCGTACAACGGCGGTCGTGGCGCGCTTCGTGGCGGGGTTCTTCTTATGGTAGCAACCGCGGTTGTATCATCAAAAAGTGACGGTTGGCAGTGTACGTGTCGAAATTACCAAACCAGGTGATAACACATACGCACAAATAAAGCAGCAACAATCTTGTGCGTGGTTCTTCAATGTTTTGTGCCGGTGAATCCTGGGGTAGTGTTCGCACTGGCCGCCTGCTTAACGGCGCGAGCTAGAACGTGAAGGACAAGAAGCGCAAGCAAAGGAAGGACAAGAAGCGCAAGCAAAGGAAGGACATCCGAGGCTGGTCGCTGCTGCGGTACGCCGAGCACGCCCAGGGACCCGCCCACAGCTGCCTCGCCGCGATCCGCACGGCTGAGCAGCATCTACGCCGCGTCCGCGGGCGGCTGTGAAGTGCGGCGCCGTACAACGGCGGTCGTGGCGCGCTTCGGTCTTGGGTTTCTGGTGACGCCCAGTTTGGGTTTCTGCCTTGAGGAATTGCCTTGTGGAGGTGATTCCGCCTTGTTTTTGCATTCTGCAGCCATTGTTTCAGCCTAAACGAGCATCCGACCAGTTGTTTTGGATTTCCCGAGCATTTCAGGACCACCTGGGTGTAGGCTTCGAGTTCTGGGTTGCCGGGGGCCCTGGCGGGGTTTTCTTATGGTAGCAACCGCGGTTGTATCATCAAAAAGTGACGGCTGCCAGCGTACGTGTGGAAATTACCAAAACAGGTGATACCACGTACACACAAGCAAACAACAACACCCGGGCTTGGCGGCGCGAGCTTGAACGTGAAGGACAAGACGCGCGCGCAAAGGAAGGACATCCTAGGCTGGTCATCCGAGAGCTTCAGTATTGGGGCGCGAAGTTCTTCTTTGGCTTTCCGACGAACTCAGCAGAACTGCCTGCTCGGCTTTCATGTGACGTGAGATGTCTCTGCTGGCTTTGCGCCCTCTCGTTATCGTCTTCTTATGCGTACAACTCGTGAGCTTCCTTCGATGTATTGTGCAGGTGCATCCTGGAGTGGCGTTCGCGCTGGTCGCCTGTGGGACCAGCTTGAACGTGAAGGAAAAGGAAGGACATCCGAGGCTGGTCGCCGTTGCGGTACGCCGAGCACACCCACAGCTGCCTCGCCGCGATTCGCACGGCTGAGCTGCCATCTCCGCGTCTTGAGGGTGGCTGCCCCGTCATTGCGCTGGGCCAAAAAGACGTAGACAGCGTGTTTTGGGGGTTGATCAGAATTCCAAAACCTGACCATGAATCGGGTTAAACAGAAGTGGGAAAACGATCAACCGGCACACACAAACAAACCGAAGCGCCTGTCTTCCTCTCTCTCCGTATCCAGGCGGGATACTCCAGACATTCCGGGCCAAACTTGGTGAAGCGAATCAAAATCTCGCGGAACCGGTGATAGATTTGCTTCATTTACTCTTGTGAACTAAAAAACGCCCATCCAAAGCCTCTACAGTCAACCGGAGACGTTAAAATACCGACCTTCTTAATCCATACATAACATTAAAAAGCGATGAGCACGCTGTTCGGCTCTTGCGCATATGCAGCGGGGGGGCTCTCCCTGTGAAACAAAAATAAACGATGTGCATGTTGTGAATCTGGCTATTTTTTGTGTGTGTACTTCCTGGTGAGGCAACTATAAACAATGTGCATGCTGTGAGTCCAGCTTTTTGGGTTCGTCTCCTTGTGAAAAATCAAAAAAAAAAAAAAAAAAAAAAAAGAATCACGCGGGTCCGCCGGGGTGTCAATTGGCACGACGTCGTTCGGCTGCATGGTGAGGGGCACGGTGACATCGAGTACGGAGACCGAGTTGGCCGCCATCTACCTGTTAGCGACGACATTACGGCGGCGTGAAGTCGCACCCGACCGTGTCACGTGGTACAGCGACAGCGAGGCCGCAATCTTGCGTGTCCGCCGCGGAGAGCCCGGCGACCCCGTCGCCAACGCAGTAGGCGAGTACGCGCAGTGCCTTCGATGGAGTAAGGGGCACGCCGACAACGCCTTCATCAACCGGGCGGACGAGGCGGCGACCCAGGCACTCCGGGACAGAGGACCGGGTCTAAGCATGGAGTTGCTCCACCTTTTAAACGGGGTGAAGTCTGTGTGCTGTCTCGTGGCTGAGGAGTTCCCGATGCTGGAGAGCCCCATCCGTTTCGTGCGGCGCGTCTGGCGTCACCGCCGCACGAAGACGGCCATGAGGAGTATCCGAGAGCTGGCATCGGCAAAGACGACAAAGGGAAGCACCCTCGGCTCCCTCGAGACCATACCCGGGGCGGCAGACCTCCTGCAGTCCATCGTGCGGCGTGCGGTAATGCCTCGAGGCACAAAGGTCAACTGTATACGGTGCGCGGAGATGGCAACCGCCCAGCATGTACTGCTGGCAGACGACGCGACGCACAATGATGTGTCTGATATCATGGAAGCATACCCACAAGACCGACCACATCTGAGGCGACTCCTCGAAGACTTTGCGACAAGACGAAGGCCCACAATCCGCCACGTGGCCAGGCGCGTGAAAGCGCTATGTGACGACCCGCTCGCGGCTCGTTGGTCATCCCTCGTTTTGAGATATCTCGATTAGTGCATGCTTGATTTGACAGTGAAAAAGGCGACTAGCGGAAAGGAGAAAGACAGTAAGGAGAGTGGACATTGGGCGGCCGACAAAAAAAAAAAAAAAAAAAAAACGCTAACCCAAACAACTTCCGCCGGCAGAGAAACCTTGCCTAAAGAAATCAACTGCCTTCGGGTAGGCTAGTCTGACACGAGTTGTCGTCGGGAAAAAAAAAAAAAAAAAAACAGTGTGCATGATTCTGGCTGTTGTGCATATCTCTTTGTGAAGCAAAAAATACTATCCGAGCGCACGTAGTAATTCTAGTGTGCGGATCTCCGTGTGAGGTGAACAATTAAAGGTGTGCATGTTGTGTATTCTCTCTAATCTGTCATTCTTCCCTGAGGCGGCCGGGACCGCTTGAGGCATCAGCTACCTGAAGTGAGTCGTGCTCGTAGTTACTCGCGGGCCCGTGAGAGTAAAAACGAAAAAGAAAACAAACTGCTCACCCAAACAACCTCCGCCGGTAGAGGAACCTGCTGAGGGAACGTGTCAGTTAGACTTTGGCGGACAATGTCCGGCATGGGGAGGGGGGGGGGTCTGGGCCTTATTTTTTATGGTTTGCCGTGCCGCCATATGTCCGCCACCGGGATAAAAGGGGGGGGCGAGGGGCGTCGCCACAGTTGCCTGTAGGACAAAGCCATGGTTTGCCGTGCCGCCTTATGTCCGCCACCGGGATGAAAGGGGGGGGCGAGGGGCGTCGGCCACAGTTGCCTGTAGGACAAAGCCATGGTTTGCCGTGCCGCCATATGTCCGCCACCGGGATAAAAGGGGGGGGCGAGGGGCGTCGGCCACAGTTGCCTGTAGGACAAAGCCATGGTTTGCCGTGCCGCCATATGTCCGCCACCGGGATAAAAAGGGGGGGCGAGGGGCGTCAGCCACAGTAGCCTGTAGGACAAAGCCATGGTTTGCCGTGCCGCCTTATGTCCGCCACCGGGATGAAAGGGGGGGGCGAGGGGCGTCGGCCACAGTTGCCTGTAGGACAAAGCCATGGTTTGCCGTGCCGCCATATGTCCGCCACCGGGATAAAAAGGGGGGGGCGAGGGGCGTCGGCCACAGTTGCCTGTAGGACAAAGCCATGGTTTGCCGTGCCGCCATATGTCCGCCACCGGGATAAAAAGGGGGGGGCGAGGGGCGTCAGCCACAGTAGCCTTTAGGGCAAAGCCATGGTTTGCCATGCCGTCATCTGTCCGTCAAAAAATATAAAGGTGGAGAGGGGGGGGGGTTTCTCCGCTATGCCGGCAAGTGTCCGCCAAAGTCTAACTGACACGTTCCCTGAACGAATCAACCGCCTTCAAATTGGCTAGTCTGCCAGGCCTGCCGCTAAATCGAGATCCCCATCGATTCCTGGGAAAGGCGCAAAGCAAAAGTTCCGTCCACCAAGCCAACTCCGTTCAGTGCTTGTCTGTACTCATGTGAAAAAGGGCAAGCAAACAAGTAAGTGGGTGATGTTAGGACCACCCTTTACGAGTCTAGAAAACCTTATTCGATTTGTCGAATACTAAACAAGGTTCCGGGTAGGCATGATGTCGTCAAATAGTGGTAGTGTTTTTTGAAAGCACAGCCACGTGTCAAATAACTGTTACTATTCGACCCCCTTTACCTGGGTGACTCCGAAGTTTCCCTCGGGACAGCTAACCAAAACAAGAGTTCCAGGTAAAGCGAACGATCAGAGGCATTGGGGAAATCGCTTCTTTCTGAAGACGCAACAAACCGAGCCAGCGAGCTTTTTGTGTGTGGGTTTTATCCAATCCAAACAAAAAGGGTTTTGCTCTCTCTTTTAATTTTCCGCTAAAAACGCAGTGCTGCAGCAGCCCGCAGTGCTGCAGACCGTACCCGCAGCCCGCAGTGCTGCAGAACGTACCCGCAGCCCGCAGTGCTGCAGACCGAGCCCGCAGCCCGCTGTGCTGCAAGACCGCAAAGGGAAGTGGGGTGGCCCCGTGCACATAACAGGACCGACAAGCGAGTCTCCCCAGCACCCTTCTCGACAAAATCGCTATTTCTTCCCTCTTTGTTTACTCTGGTTGATTGTGATTATTTACCAATTTGCCATCTGACACCGCAGCGCGGTGAACGAAAAGTCTCTAGTTTCTCTTTTTCTCGCTGTCGCGATGTGCGGGGGTTCTCAACAAAAAAAACTCACCTGGCGGGACTATGCGGGGCCCGGCGCGAGAAGTTCGCTCTAGTCCGTTTGCCAATATACCCCCCCCGTTCGCATCACAAAACAAAGAAGACAGTGAAATGGTCGTTACCTGGTCGGGTTTCGCTCGCGACCGTTTCCTGAACAATCCTTCACTAAGTCCGCGGTTAAATAACCTGGCCTCAATGGTGCAAGCACCACGCGCTCTTCAAACCCAAGAAACATTTTCCCCCCCCGACGAGCCACAACACACTTTGAAAACCCCCTTTTTTTAAAGAAGAACGGACGAAGGAAGGAGGAAGCGGAGCCATACCATATGTTTTCAAACCACGGAGTCCTAGACTCCTTTCCAACACTTTTTCTGCGAAGCAGACGCACAAAGGGACGGTCACGGCATGATTCGGCAGCCGCTGCTAAACGAACATCGTGGTTCGTGTACTTAAAAGTGCTAAACGAACATCGACGTGGGCGGCATAGAGAAAGAAGAACTACTACGGCACCAGAAAGTCCCAAAAAAACCATGGTAAAGAAAGTAGAAGGAGAAAAAAGAAGTTGTCGACAACGAAAGAAAGAAAAGAACAGAAAATAAGACTCTGCATTCCGCGAAGAAGACTTGATGCTAGCATCAAACACATGAGAGGCAAGTAGCGCCTGAACACGAAACTAAGATTTTCCCCCCAGAATGAATTGAGAAATGTGCTGGATGGGGCACTACCCTATCTAACCTATGCCTTTCCCAGCGGGCGGAAGGTGGGCTTCGGGTCCTCTGCATACCACGTGCTGCATGAGTGTAGTCGCCCTGCTGCTGTGGATGCTACGCTGTCTACTGCAGTGCTCCTACTGCCGCACGCTGCGTGCTGCCGTCGACACAGCTGTGCCATCGTTATCACGGACTTCGTATTCCGCGTCGCCATTACCTTATCTCTGCACTCCTCTGTGTGACGAGCTGTCGGTATCATCTGAATCATTTTTCCGACCCAGAGTCGCGTCGTCATCCGAAAGCACACGAGACGTGTAACCCTCCTCATTTCCGCCTGTCTCGCTCTTCGAAATGTCCATTACGACTTTTCAGCCAGCAAGTGACTGCTTTATCCAGCGCGGACGAAAGTTCTTTTGGCCCAAGCGCGAACGCGTTCACATTCATTGGGAAATTGAAAAGGGATCCACTGCTTCAGATTCAATCCAACTCGCTCCTCTTACTGCAGCGCCGCTCTCCAATTGCGTGAAGACTTTTGTGGAGCTTTCGGAGCTGAAGTTTTTTTGCGCTCACGAAAACTGACGTTTTAACACCAATATTCATACTTCGCGCAAGGTTCTAGATCTCTGAAGAGGAGGCCCCCTCCCCCCTACTACTACGGCACCAGAAAGTCCCAAAAAAACCATGGTAAAGAAAGTAGAAGGAGAAAAAAGAAGTTGTCGACAACGAAAGAAAGAAAAGAACAGAAAATAAGACTCTGCATTCCGCGAAGAAGACTTGATGCTAGCATCAAACACTTAGAGGCAAGTAGCGCCTGAACGCGAAACTAAGATTCTCCCCCCCCTTTACAGGGGAAGTCTCCCTGAAGCTTACTTTCACTCTGAAAGGGTGGTGCCGTCCGGCTTCCGCTCCGTGTTCAAGAACACAGGGCGCTCGACCGCCGGGGCCAGCAGCCCGCGGCGGGCGAAGTCAGCTATGACGTCGAGGTGTGCATTGCGTGCATTCGTGTCCGGGGTCTGCCGGAAAAGCAACTCCGCGCGTGCACTCCGTTGACGTCTGCCGAGCCCTGTCCCGGAGGCGACAGATGAACCGGCAACAACCGAGCTGTCGGCTGTCAGGAGAAACACCTATCCAACCAATGAAAGAATCCGGCGCAGCCGCACAAGAGATGTTTCAATGCTGTTACTCCGTATTGTAGTTTCGTCCTTTTCTCTCTATCTCGCCCTCTTTCCAATGCTGCTTACCAATATCTTATGTTGTTCTATCTGTTCTCGGATCACGTAAGTAGACACACCGTGTGCCCCCATGCGAGTGAAATGACGTCTTGCTGCGCTCTTCCCCGCTTTCTTGAGACCTAAGCGCAGTGCACGGTCGTGGTTAGGAAAAGCTAGCGGTGGTTTGAGGCTTGTTGCTGTTGTCACGTCAGAAGGCATGCCGAAAGCGTGCGAGCATCTACACACACGTGTGTGTGTGTTTGAGTTCAGGGCTTTGAGTAGGTAACGTCTGAAGTGAAGCATAGCCCACTTGTCACTTTCACCAGTCGGCTTTGAGTTTCCGACACGCTGCTTTTGGGTCCTGTGACTCCTCTCCGAAGGGTCGGTGGGGCGGAATCCTCAACGAGAAACAACGTTGATCCTTCTTACACGAGAATACCAGGATTGTGCCGCTGTTCTTGGACTTTCTTGCGAGAACAACTCTCGCCACGTCAAAAAATGTTCGAGGCATTTGGGACGCCGGTGTTGACATATGCATTCGGCAGGTGAGTTGGTACACTCATTATCGGATGCCGACTTCCATGGCCACCGTCCTGCTGTCAAGATGAACCGGCACCCTTTGACCTGATGAGTGAGCACTCGGACACCTTACGTCAGCTCTCGGTTCATCCCGCGTCGCCATTCCTGCTTACCAGATGTAGCCCACTTAGAACCAGGTTTCTACGTCAGGGTTCAATGAGAGCTCGCCCATTTAAAGTTTGCGAATAGGACGAGGAAGCGATTTCCCCAATGCCTCTGATCATTCTGGCGGAACACCTGCTTTGGTTCTAGCTATCCTGAGGGAAACTTCGGAGTGAGCCAGCTACTAAATGATTAGATGGTCTTCGCCCCTACCCAGCTGAGCGGTTTGCACGTCAATACCGCAGCGGAGCAGATTTCTGGCCGGCCCCCCCGTTGGATGAAAAAGGAGGTCACCACCAGGGGAGATCAAAAAGGAGAAGGGGACACAAAGGTGCAACCTCGCCTTCTCCTCACGCGGCTGCAAGCACGCGTACAAAAACCACCAACAACGAAACCAAGAAGAAGGAAAGGAAGAACCACCAAGGAAGATGTTCTCACGTGTGATGACGAGAAGCGTGCGCCCGCTGGCCCGCGCCATGACTGTGCCCGCTGAGCAGTTCAAGAGCGAAAAGGACCCCTCCTTCTTGGAGTTCCAGGCAACGTCGTGGATCGAGAACTTGTACGAGTTCCAGGTTAAGAACATCGCCGACGTATGCGCACATTCTTTATCTTCGGACTCTTGCAGTTTGTCCGGAAAAGGAGCGAGAACCTTTGGAACAGCCCTGTTCTGCACACACTGTTCTACACGGGAAGCACCCTCTTCTCTGCACCTACTGTTGCACAAACGCTCTGTCAGCAGAGGTTTCGCCAGACATGTCCAGCGCGCTTTTACCTTGGAAGTGTACGAACACCAGTTCTGACTTGTCGACAAAAAATGAGTGCTTCATCCCCCGGCATGAGAGGCAGTGTTCTGCCTAAAACATTAAACTAAGTTTTTCCACCCGTTAATGAAGAGGAGTAGTCCCTCAAGGTTTCATACCCACCTGCGGTGTCTTACACTCCCTGCGACCCCTTTACCCTTTTCCTTTTTTCCCTTTTCTATTTATGGGCAGCAGTCAGTTGTGAGACTGGCAGGTGAGCAGCGTCACCTCCCCTAGCGAGCTCTCGGATCAAGCTGCGTCTGATGCAGCTGTTGTAGGGATCGCCTACATACACTCAGCCGCGCGTGCCTTCATTGCGAAGGTTACTGCTGCGGCCTTCTGGGTGGCAGCTGTGTCAGGTCAAGTAGCGAGATCTGGGGCCCTGTGATGGCTGAGTGCACACCTAAGCAGGGCTGCATCCTCGTGTTGTAGCCGTGTTGTGTATAAGGTTTCGTGAGGGCCTGGTCAACCACCTCATCACTATAGGGCACAAACCTTTCTCGACAGTGATTGGACAGTCGGGATTGCCGGGGGCGGGTCTCCATGAAAACGAGAAATGTAAAGCAAGACCTGCCCCCTGCACCTGCTGTCTTCGGCAGACGACACATACTACTACACTACTACTACCTTTTCTATTTTACACTTTCTTCGAAGAAGACTTGGCATACGAGGCAGTGGTCTGCCTAAACATTAAACTAAGATTTTCCCCCCGTTAGTGGTTAGTGAAGGGACACTCGTATTCCATGTGTAAACCACCACACGCAGTACAACACCGAGCTCCGCAAGCTTGCCGACCTGAAGGCAAACGACACGCTGAAGAGCACGTTCGAAGTTTTGAAGAGCAAACTCATCATCCCCGACTCTACCACCATCGAAATCGTCATGAAGTATGCTTTTCTGCTTTCAGAAGCTTCCCACCACCCAGAAGAAAAGCCAGGCACCGGGATCTATCTGACGAGCACGCAACCCGGTGAACTTAATCAAGAGTCGAAGATTAGCGTCGAAACTTCCTGGCTTTTCACGCCGTAGCAGAACGACCACACCCTACCCAATCCCAAACACCCCCTACACGCGTTAGGGGACTTCACAAGGTTTCACAACGGAACGACACATCACCCGAAACGAGCGGCACCCTCTCACTTTTCTCAATCCCCTCCATACCCAAGCCTCTACGGTCAACCGGTGACTTTAAAATACCGACCTTCTAATCCACAAATAACGCTAAAAAAAAAATCACTAAAACAGTTCACTAGCCTACGCCACCACAAACCGTGGTGCAAAAAAAGACACCGCAAGCTCAAGATGTCGACGAATCGTTAACCAGCCACGATGCCCTGTGCATTCAGAGTACCTTAACTGCGGAGGACAACAAGCAGTCCCTCTTCCCACACCTTCATTCTTTTTCTGTATTGACACCAAATGGCCTTTTTTTACCCGTCCCGCTACTTTTTACCTACCCTGTACCCCCTTACTGTTACCCCTCCCCGTAAAATTTCAAAGTAGAAAGCTACAGGTTTGGCACGTAGACCGATACGGACTGCACGGCAACCCCTGCTCAACGTGCTCGCCTGCCTTGATGGCACTTGCACCTTAAAGAACTCAATGCTCAACGTGTAGGACGTGGGGGGCCAGGACCACTTGCACAACGCAGTGGACCTGGTGGCGGTCACATACGCCGAAAACGAAGTTACACGGATGCGCAACCACATGTGACAGTAAACAGTAAAGTAAAAGCGACACAAAGTACGTAAAGGAATGAAAACACACTGCCCAGACCCTGCTCTAACAGCACAAAAGGAAACCCCCCCCTTCCCCCTCGCCTCACAAGTCAAACGGAGACTTCAAAAAACCGACCGCTTACTACAAGAAACAGTCTAAAAAGGCCAGCCAGAATAGAGAGCGTGCTCCCAGATTGACGAAAATGCAGCTTGGTGGCCGTTATTGTTTAAGCAGAACATTGCCTCTCAATGCTTACTTGAGGCAAGTATCAAGTCTTCGTTGAAGCATGGGGCATTTTTACTAATTCCTTGGTGCAGTGCACGTGGGTGCGGGTCTTCGTGATTTATTTGCTCAGCGCGCAGAATGCCGCGTTCGGGGCCGGCCTCGCCTGCCGGCTTGCGTCCCAATCCTCTGCCACCAGTCAAAGGAAGTCCAACCATTGCGCAGGAACTCCCTGTTTGAAAGAATGGCAGCGCATATAAAACATAGGTTACATTGTCGATGAGCCCTCAAAGAGGTGCCTACAGGAGGTTCGGTGCTTTAGGATCTCCGGTTGACCATTGAGGCTGGGAGGCGGGTAGTGAAAGGGATGCAGGCATACTTACACACACTTTACTTATGGCTAGCCAAGTTTGTAACTGATGCGACCGACACCAACTTCTAAACCACAGTAAGCGCTAGAAGCTATCCAAGGATCCCCCACCCTCTTAACACTCACGCTTGCCACAGGAGCGCCGAACCGTCGAACCTTATCCGCGCCATCCGTATTTTCGACGACGTCATCAAGTTCGAGCTTGACCCGTCCGCCGAAACCTACAAGACCATCGCAGGTGTCGCGAAGGCCGCTGGCAACAACGAGGTATACCAACATCTTTAGCTGTCTGCAACCGATCCTCGGATCTTAAGGGGCTGCCCAGAGCGCAGAAAGTCTTCTGGGGAAATCAAGATTTTCGAGGCGAGGTCATGCCGGATTAGGTAGCTAAGCCACTAGAGCGGAGTGCTGCTCCGATTCAGAATGTGATTGACTCACTCTAGTGATTAGCGTTCTTGCCTTATGAATACCAGTCTCTTTCATTTGCCAGTCTTTGATTTTCATTTCATGCGTGGTTGACCATCATATTACCAACAGGAGAGGTAGGGATCCTTCCGTCCTCCTGGAGCTCTAGAGCTTCCAGGAGGGGAGGACCCCCTTTTGTTGCCGGGTGCTCGCACGTCCCAGAGAGCAAAAAGGACCTCAACCACTACCCGCATTACAGATCGCCACCCTTGCAACCGCCATGGCCAAGGACGAAGACAGATACGGCAGCGAGAGGATGGTCAAATTGGTCTGCCTTTCTTCTTGACTTTTTGTGTTCTCTCCTTTTAACAGGAGCAGCCGACACGGACGAGACCCGCCTCTACTTCGTGTCTTGGACACTCGCTCATCCCCGTGACTCGCCTGTGCTCTGGTAGCACGGGTGGTGGTCCTGTGTGAAATCGATGTGTGTGGCTGTGACGAGCTACGAACAGCCACCTGACAAACCAGACTCACACCGCTGTCCTGGCAGACACTCAGGTTCCGCGCTGATGATGGTCCGCCTTCTGTGTGGTTTAAGGCAACGCGCAGACCTATCCAGTGCGGTGTCGAGCGCATATCATTCCAAGCACGTTCTTGCAACCCCCCCCCTGCGTAAACATTAAACCAGGACATGCACCCCCGGGAGCCCCGCTTTCGTAGATTTACTAAACCCACACCACACAGGTCGCTCTCTTCCACCAAGTTGCTGCAAAGAACTGAGTGTGACCGGACCCCCTGAGTCCACGTGCCCTATGATTGCACCTGTCTTCCATGCCGAAGACAACCGCAATGACGTGCTCCTGCGTTTTCTTGTTAGGCAGGACACGTCCACGCCTCGCACCCATTCCACCAAGATCCAAATGCTCCAGCTCCTCGCTGAGCTACGTCCGAAAGGCTTTGGTCGGTTCTTTACTCGCACTCTACAGTTCGTCGGTGTGTGTGGGAGGAGGTGCGGGGGGGGATTCCTTTCCCCCCTTTGTTGTGTTCTTTGTTCTTTTCTTTTTCCTTCTTTTTTTTTTCTCTTCTGGGTTTCTTCTTCTCTGAGTCTTTTTTTTTTTTTGTTGGTAGAGGCTTCTTCACTCCGCATAGCCGCGAGCCGTCAGATAGCCTTACGCGTTTTCATCACAAACCAAACCGCAAGGAGGCCTGGCGTTCCTGCAGGAAACCCTGCCTAATTGGGAATGAAAGCCTGTCAAGTTGTTCTTCAGACGTGGGTCCCGGGGGTTCTAAAAGTGCATTTGTACTGAAGTGGGAGCACGTTCCGAAACAACGGTTGCACACACGCGAAAAAGCGAGGCCAACGAAAAAAAGGCTAAGACAGGGACCCCCCCTTCCAGAGAGGTGCAGGGGAACGAGCAAGACTCTCGCGCCTTATCATTTCCATCAACATGGACCAGGGCACACCCCAACTCTGGGAATGTTGGGCTTTGTGGGTTTTGCGCTAATCTGCCCTGGATGCTGGACGGGGCTTCTGTCATGACATCCGTCTGGTCCACCGAACGCTGGTGCCGGCACTCCCTGTGTGGTGGCTGGCGTTTTGTCGGCTTTTTCGCCCTCGGGAGGGGGCGTTGGAGAAGTGGTATCACGCAACACCGATTGCGCACCTTCTTTGTCTCGGGGATCCTTTTTTCTTCTTCTCCCCTTTTCGTGAGAGACAAGCGCAGCAGGGCAATTGGCGACCATCTGAACCCAAACTTTTTGTGTGCTGCTCACGAATGTGGAATTCGGCAGTGAACGAGTCGCAGACCTATTCGTAAGGCGAAAGGCATCTCAAAATAGTTTTTGCGAGAATACCCTCTCTGTCGTCAGCTATCAGAGGAGCTCAGATTCAGTTGTTATCTGTTCAGAGCGCGCGCGAGAGAGCGACAGGAGGGGATCGTGGGGGGGAGAGGATTCTTCTTTTCATGGCCAGTGTTTGATCCTCTCGTCTCCAGTTTTACTGCTGTTTCGTTTTCCGGTGTTCTTTTCTTTCTTTTCGTGTACGGCTCAATGCCTCGACGACATGGGTGCTTGCCTTGCTTCCCATCTCTTTATCTGTCACGCAGACGTCAGGACGTGCTGCCGAACGGTCAGGCTTTGACTGCTGGGTGCATTAACTGCTGCATGGCACGTGTGGCGTTTCGTCCAATTCAGTCATGTTTTGCCTGATGTACCTGGCCGCCTCCTCACTTCGTTTCTTCGGACCGGGGTGTCATGCAGACTGCTGCCGAACGGTCGTGCTTTGACTACTGGGTGCATTAACTGCTGCATGGCACGTGTGGCGTTTCGTCCAATCCAGTGATGGTTTGCCTGATGTGGCCCTGTACCTAGCCACCTCCTCACTTCGTTTCTTCGGACCGGGTGTGTGTACTATCTGTCATGCAGACGTCAGGACGTGCTGCCGAACGGTCATGCTTTGACACATCGGTGCCCAATGAAACGGTTCTGTACCAACAGGAAACAGGTTGAGCTGCTGCATGGCAAGTGTGGCGTTTCTCTCGCATACGAAGGCGCCACGTGAAAACGGGTCCACAGCACACGATAGGCCAACTGGGTGGTGGGCAAGGGCGGGACTGGTGAAAACTACGGAAGGATGGCGACAGTACTCATCCTGGGAGGCACCGGCTTCATCGGGAAGCACCTCGTTACGTACCTCGTGGATTACAACCTGGCGGCGAAGGTGCGCGTGGTGGACAAGGTGCGGCCCGAGATGGCTTACATGGACGAGAAGTTCACCAGCATCTTCCAGAACCCGATCGTTGAGTACGTCCAGTGCTGCTGCCTGTCTGTGGCCGGCTGCGAGAAGGCGTTCGGCGGGCAGCGGTACAACATCATCATCAACCTGGCCGCGATCACGCACTTCGGCAGGCTGGACATCGACTACGACATGATGACGACCATGAAGCTCCGCTGCGCGAAGAAGGCCAGCGAACTTGGGTGCGACAAGTACGTCGAAGTGTCGACCTGCAGCGTCTACAAAACCGAGGGAAAAGGCGAAAAATCGTGCAAGGAGAACCACGCCACCGACCCTCAGCACGTCATTGCGAAGGCGCACCTCAACGCGGAGAACAAGATCTTGGCCGAGTGCCCTGACCTGCCCGTCGTAATAGTCCGCCTGCCGACGGTCTACGGCCCGGCTGACACGTCGGGACTCATTCCGAAGCTGACGTGCGCCGCGTCGTACGTCGGCCAGGACGAAGAAATGATGATGCTGTACTCGGAAGACCTCCGAACGCACACTCTGCACGTGCAAGACGCTGTTGGCGGGATTTGGTACATCGCGTGCGCCGGCGCGAACCGCGAGATTTACAATCTGGTCGACAAGAACGACACGACGCAGAAGAAGGTGAACAAGATCATCGAGGAGATCTTCCCGATCAAGACGGCGTGCGCGGGGCACCTGAAGACGAAGGCCTTTTTGAGCACCACCGGCGACCTGAACAAGATCCTCGCCGAGACCAACGAGGCGCATCTCGAGAACTGGTCCGAGCTCCTGCGGAAGCACGGCGTCAACTCTTGCCACCTCACCACCTTCCTCAACCTTGAACAGCTGACGGGCGAACCACTCACAGCTGACGGCAGCAAGGCCGAAGCTCTTGGCTACCAAGTATGCACGCGCGCTTTCTTCTTTTAGCCACATGCAAATGTGTGAGGAACCACCAACACGGAAACGCAACCCGAAGGCAGCCAAACGGACCTCCCAGGGCTGCGGTGGTGAAGTAACGAAGCTCATCCGAGTGTCCGATGAAACCCCTTGTCAATACCACCCAACGACTGCGACGCGCGTGCGAAATGTCGGACGCTAGCGTCTGTCAAGAGCATGCGTGACTCAGCCTTGTTTTAAAGGTGAGATGAGAGGCATCGGTTCACTCTCTCAAAGGACCATACCACATGCAGGACCTCCTGATCAGATCATTTGCCAGTTGACCGAGATAGGAACCAACGCTAGCAATAGCAGCGGTGTGTGGATGAAACAGGGCAATCGAGTGATAGCACACGACTTCAAGTCGGTGCAAATCCGCAAGAGCTTCTGCCCTATCAGCCTTTGACGGTAGTGTAGTGGACTACCGTGGCTGTAACGGATAAACGTAGGGGAACTTTGCCACCTGGCTACAGGGTCGTGCGGTCAACGAAAAGCGCGTTGAAAGCACGCTCATACTGCAGGGAATCGCTGACTAGACCTCTTGAGTTTGTGCTAACCACGATTGTGGGAGTCGGAAAACCTAGAACCTGGTGCAGGACCCCACACTTTCTGCTTTGTTGGCAGCCCGGCGGGTGCCGCAAGCTGCTACGGCAAACGTTGATCCTTATGATAGATAAAGGGATACGCTATCCTATCTTGGTCAATTGACGTGAAAACTCAAACCCTAAGATTGCTCAAAGCATCTGCAGAAGAACACGAAACGCCTCCAGGCAGGCAAACCCCTATTTTCAGTCTTCTTCGTCCGGGAAATATATTCTCATCTTGGTCCATTACATCAACGCCTCAACTCCGCGTTTTTTAAGTTATCAACTCTTCTCACAGTACTCGGTGCCGACGATGACAGCGGATTACGTGAGGCATGCCATCCAGTACTGGGTGGACCGGAAGTGCTTCCCCCCCGTCTTGAAATAGTGCGCGAAGGCTTGAGTTTCCATGGTTGCAACCTTTCTTTGCCCGCCGCCGTCTTTGACGAACAGGGGACCATCGCTTCCTACTCCCGATCTTGCGCCGCGCGCGTGACCCAAAAAATAGACCTTTCCCATGGAAACGAAGGTGCCAAACCAGGGCCTTTGTGGCCAACGAATCCGAGAGCCAAGGCTACTGTACACCTTGGGCTGGCATCCACCCTTCAGGGCCTGATCTTTCCGTCCGCAGATTGGGTTGTCTAGATTCGGCATGCACGCAAGGGCCCCAGTACCGGAACCTTTTTTACGGTTGCGATGTGCATGTTCCAATAGAAAAGGAAGTCCCGTGGGGGTTCTTTTCGTGTCCAACAAATGCAAGTTGTCGAAGAACAAAAAACCGATTGATGGAAGCGTACTATCCACTCCCGCGAGATGAAAAAAACTTGGGTTGCAGGAAGTGCGCACAAAACATACTTCTTTTTGCGCTTTTGTCTCCCTCGGGCTCGTCACCGACTCCTCACCAACCCCTCTTTTGATAGAAACATGCGATGGCAGCAAGGAGTTGATGCTCGCTGTTCGAAGACCTAACATGCCCCTACTATAAGGCAGGACCGACCCCCTCCCCTTTCGTGATGAAAAAAAGAGAAGACTACACAACCCTCTTTTTGCTCTATCTGCCAAGAGCTGCGACTCAACCCAATCCCGTCTTTTCCGAACAAATGAACAGCAACTAGGCGGAGTGCGCCTCCAAAATTCTCGAACGAACTTGCACTCTAAATAGAGGGGCAGGCAGCAAACCGAAGCACGTGCTGGGCTGTCCGTACAACATGGACACACCAGCTCCGCCACCTCCCCCAAATAGTCGGAAAATTATGTTCACCTCCTGACGGTGCGAGCCGTGCTTGCAAGTTCAATGCAGCTGTCGCAGTCTTTGCTCACTGTGGGCTTGCCGAGTTTTCGAAAGGATCTGCCCATAATATTCTTCTTTTCTCGCACTTCCTTTCGGTTGGTCTGGCCTCTAGCACAACCAAAGCGAGCAAAAGAAAAACACGACATTCCTGACTCAAAAAGCACGTTCCGAATTAGGAAATAGAAACAAGGCAACCGAGCCGTCACTGCAAACTCTCCCACAGGCAGCCACACACTGCCAGACCGGAAGCCTTGAATTTTTATCCTTGTAAGCCTTGAACGGTCTGCAAAATAAGAATGGCAGGCTTCAAAAAAGGGATAGAGTCAACCAGTCGCAGAGCGGCTTCGAACGCCGGAGCAAATCTGACCCCCCCCCCCCCCCCCCCCCCCCCCGCCGTTGTCTTTGGAGAAACAAAGAAGACATATTTTCTTGCGCTTGCTCCTGCGGTTGGCAACAAAACTACGCAGTTCCTTTCGCGTAGCTGCTGCTTTCGGACATTCCGGCTTTCCCCATTTGGTTTCGTGGAACGAGCGGAGAGAGTCACCGAAAAATAGCTGTGGTTCGCTTGTCCAGCTTGTTGTCCTATAGACTCTACAGGAGCGGAGTTTCAAGAGACACTCGAAGTTCTTTGTAGCAACCCATAGCTTTCACTCTACGAATACACCTGTCGGTCATAAACAGTCCCGGACATGGCTATTACCCAAAACGAAAGAGTGCACCAAAGAAACAACCCGCCCTTTCTCGCCGACAAGAGAACCCATTTAACAACGGTTCCACGGAGATCCTAAAATACCGGAATCTCAAGCGAACTTTGACTCTAAAAACGAGGTCGCACACGATCACTAAAAAATCAAGGCAAAATGCTTAACTTGGTTAACGCGGTAGCCGAGCTCAGCGCGCTGCAGGGCCACAGCAACCCTCGGAAGGTGAAGGCCTGCAGCGAGCACTTGTACACCCGGAAGAAGCCGAAGGCGCCGGCTGCAGACCCGCCCAGCGCCCTGTCCGCAACCTTGTCCCTCTCCGGCGCGCTGTGCCGCCCCCAAAAGAAGGCAACCGGCCCTCGCGGCTGCCTGCGGCCGGCGCTGTATCCTCCGAAGGCCACCCACCGCCCGCTGGACGAAGCCGGCAAGCCGCATCGGCTGCCGACCGAAGCTGAGGTGGCCGACATGACGCACAGGTTGTACTACGGCCCCGTCGAGAGGGACAAGGCACGCGCGAAGCAGGCGAGGCAGGCTGAATTCTTCGACAGGCAAGCTTCGACGTCTCCGCGCAGCCTATCCCAGGAGCAGGTGGCCGAGGTCGTCTGCCGTATGCACGACACCGACGTGCAAGACCGGGTAGAGAGAAAACAAGGGCTGGACACCCGGTACGGGATATCATCGCCGAACGCCAGCCCGAAGGCGGCGGCCGCGTCACCGCGGGACTTCACGGCAATGGTGGACCGGCTGTACACGGGACCGCTCGCCAAGCAGGCTGAAAGCAGCACCGCGTACCGCCAGCAGTACTGCAAGCCTCTCGAGTCTCGATTGAAGCTTTCCTCCGATCAATGGTCAGCGACAGTCACGCGATTATACCCTGCCGCGTCGTGTGCCGCAAATAAGTCGAAGAAAACAAAAGGCAGATAGCCGTGGCCTTCGTCTTGCTCAACACTACGCACAGACAGAGTCGAGAGAAAACAGGTATCCGGTACGGGATATCATCGCCGAACGTCAGCCTGAAGGCAGCGGTCACCACGCGACTTGCAATGGTGGGATTGGGGCTGCTCGCCAAGCAGCACCGCGCACAGCATTAGCAAGCCTCTCGAGCCTTGTTTGAAGCATTCCTCAGATCAATGGTCAGCGACAGTGACGCGATTGGACCGCGTCGTATGCCGCAATTTGGTCGAAGTAAACGAAATGCAACCGAGGGGACTCCATAACAATGGCAGGATGTGAGAAACCGTACCAGCAGTCAGCTCATTTTGCACCTGGCCAGAGGGTGCTGCCACCCTAGCTCTCGTTGAAACCGCAATTGCTGATGGGACGGAGGTAACTCTATCTGACACGAACGCTTTGTCCTTTGGTGTTTTGCCTCAGGCTCCCACCCCATCGACCTCTCCCGTGCTGAGCGTGTCATGTCAACTTCTGTTGCCATGTGCTGCTCCGCTCTTCTTCGATGCAGCACCGTTCCGACGTTTCCTTCTATAATGAACCTGGCTTTCTCACGAAGTCGAATGCATTACTAGGGGTCAGATGAAGGTTTCGTGACCGGAGCAATACACCCTGACCCTTAAGCATGACTATGAAACCTGAACACTGCAATCGGTAAGAACACTCTGCAAAAGGTGCCCTGGCAACAGATGCTGGTCCGCCTATTGTCCGTGGCTGAAAGGAGCAGATAGAACACACATGGGACACGCTAGAACTTGCACACACACAACCCGGGCAGAGTTTCAAACACAGCTTTCACTTTGAGAAAACCATGCACGGCGCTCAGCCAAAGAACCGCTCGGAATACCAGAAACTGCCGCAAACCTGGTGCCTACACGTGAAGCGTAACGATATCGCAATTGTAGCACCCGTGTATCAGCTGGCCTCCCTGCATTCCAAACTTCGTTGTTGTGTCGCAGGTTGTGCTTGCACATCATTGCCTAGCTGTAGTTGACGTCTATCAGGAGGAGGGCCACTCTAGCCACCTACCACGGCTTATTGTCACAACAAGTTGAACACGTCTCAACAAACTAAGGCGGGGGGCGCACAAGGGCGCCAAGAGGAACCCACGAGAAAAAGGAAAACGCAACAAAAAAGAAGTCGCAAAAAAGAAAACGAAACACAAAAAAAGGAAGGAAAAAAAAAAAAAAAAAAAAAAAAAAAAAAAAAAACACCCACACACACACACACGGAGATACGAGGAAGGAAAGGCTGAAGGGTGGGGAAGTGCTGGGAAACGGCTTGCCCTTCTGCTGTAAAGACCTTTATTTCTGGCGGAGCTGAACCCCGCGCGTCCAGCTGTTCTCGTCGGGGGGTGGGCGGGGGAGGAGGACAGAGAAAGTGGGTCAGAGGGAAGAAGGTGTTGCGATGAGCGACAAGGACCTTCGTAATGTAATTGTCAACCACCTGCCGCCCGAGTCGACGGAGGAGACCATGCGGAAGCTGTTCGAGGAGTTCGGCGAGGTGGAGAGCTGCAAGCTGGTGCTGAACAAGTCCGGAGTGAGCATGAAGTACGGGTTCGTGGTCTTCAAGGACAAGGCTTCGGTCCCGAAAGCGATCAAGACCATGAACGGCAAGAAGGTAGGCGACGTGCCAACCATCCTCCGAGTGGCCTACGCCAGCGCCCCAGGCCAGCCCAAAGGTGCCCTGGGCAAGGCCGAGAACATCTACGTAGCAGGATTCCGAAACAAGCTGACGAAAGAGGAGTTGAAGGCCACGTTCTCCGAATTCGGAACAATCCTCGACATCAAGATGCTCAGCTTGGAGGACAAACGATACGCAAAGGGTGTCGCATTCATCAAGTACCCGTCAGGCGCAGAAGCTGAGTCTGCCATCGTCAACATGCACGACCAGCCCATATTCCCGGACGAGCCTGACAACAAGTTCACCGTCAACTACGCCGGCAAAGCTTCCGCAGCTACAACCGCCCCGCCGAACCCGATGATTAACACCCAAGCAGCCACGGCTTTCGTATGTGTTGTTCCTTTGTCGTGTGTGTATGAAGTGACGACTGTTAGGGGCACGCGGGATGCTCAGGGATCGTTTCCCTGGGGACTGGCTGCGCATGAGAACGCTCTCTTCCCAAACACTAAACTAAAAGATCCCCCCCGTTCCCAGTCCTCAGGGAAGTTTCCTTATTTACGGACACACGCCGCTTGAGCACTGCAGAACCCTGTAGGCAACACAGGCCATCTTCGTGAGTCACAGGCAAAGCGCTCAAGAACACACGGGCTGGTTGCTGGGAGGGCCGGGGAGCAGTGGTACCACACAGGAGGCACAGAAAACACACAAACAAGAAACACTGCCTTCAGAATTCGAAAAACGAAACCTGCCGGGGGACACGGATTCTCCTCAGTGTGCGATTTCCTGGAACTCTGCAGCCATTGTGCTGATAATATTATGTCAAGAATACACCCGGCGACACTTTCAAAGGGGATTTGAGCATGTTTGCCTTCGATAAGGGGGCTTGCACCCGGAAGTGTTCAAAGACAACACAGCAAAATGCGGCACTGACGCAGCAGCTGGTTCAGCAGACGATGCTGGAGATGAGCCAGTACATCTCTCTGCTGGACCAGCAAGGTCGGCACACCCTGAACACGGTCCTCGTTGTCCAGAACCTGCCCTCAGAGACCACCGAAGCTATCCTTTGGGAGCTCTTCGGTAGATTCGGCGCCATTTCGCACTTCAACATGCCGACATACCCCAACGGCTTCTGCAAGGGTATGCGTTCTTTTTTAGGTTCCGTGAGGGCGGCCTTTTTCTTTTTTCTTCTTCTTCTTCGTTCTTGGAGAGGTTCCAGTTCTTCGGAGACTGTGCGTCTAGCGTGAAGACTCGTCAGAAGAAGGATCAATGTTCGCTGCTGCGCAAGTGTGGCAGCAGCCTTCGAATGGCTCCAGGGCTGATTCAACGATTCTCAACTTCCGCATTATTAGGCATATCTAGCACAGTCCACCGTATGCGAGAGTGTGAATGGTCTCAACTTCATCAAAGACCTGCCGCAAGTTCAGGGAAGTGGGGAATTGTGAGCAATGCTCACGACTTTCCCCAAACGCCTTGCATCTCAATCCTCCGACGTCTTAATAAACAAGAACAGTTGAAAAAGAGGAGAATCCAAGCACCCCCTTGCTTTCAAATCTGTCCGCTCAGCAGAGCTGCGACTCAGCTTTTGTCCCCTTGCAACAACAGCAGCATCTTTGCGGAGGGTAACCAACATATGCTGTCAGGTAAGAAGTCAGCAGACGAAGTTGTGGCATTGACAGTTTTGTTGACCATGTTTTATTGGCCATGTCCACAAGGCTCGAAGGTTGCCGTCAATTCTTTTTGAGGAAGGTTGACCCTTACAACGATCTCTGTACACCTTACAGGTTACTGCTTCGTTCATTACCTCTTGGAGTCGGCCGCAGCACAGGCAGCGCAAGAGGTGCATGGCACACAGTTGGGAAACAGTCTTCTTTGTGTAAGCAGCCGGGCCCGAGCCAACGCCCACCCTTCGGCGATGTACGTGGTATGCGTCTCTCTCTCTTTCCATTCAACAGGAGCACCACCGATAGACCGTGGCACAACGTGATGCACTGTGATAGTTTGATGTTAGAATGCAGAATATCTGTAGCGATGGCCTGCATTGGCCACTGGATGACGCACTTTCGTGTGTTCTCGAGGCGTGGTTGGGCTTTGCTCTGTGGTCGCTGCCGGTCTCGCTGCGTTGCTGTTTTCTGTTCTGCGGCGTGATAGCTGGAGGATAGCATGCAAAGGATCGGTTTCTACAGTCTGCAAGAGACTGCAAGGGGGTTCAAAGACATGCCAACACCACTGGCTTGCAGCTTGCTAGGTGGGGGTGACCCGGTAGAAGTCCGAAATGCCACGAGGCAGCAACCGAAACAACGGTCAAAAAAGCATGCACTAAATATGCAATCCGTAACCATAAAGCCCTTTCTTGCTCTAAGAGAACCCATTCATGAACGGTCACACGGAGACCCTAAAACCCCGGTATTTCAAGCGAACTTTAACTCTAAAAAACAAATAGGCAATCTGACTGTAAGTGGAACCGTAACACTTGAAACTGACAAGAATTGAGATATTTCTGTTGCTTCTCTGCTCGCTCCGATTACACGAAGAAAGCACAAGCAGTAATCGGGGATAGTGCAAATCGGGTGCGCTACAACCAAAACGCGGGTAAAAGCGGGTGTGACACCCGCTTTTTAAACTCCAGCTCCTGAGGCTGGACCCCACCGTGTAACTCTCCTCCTCGCCCGCGAGTTTCGTGGCGCCTCGAGAGAGTCTTCCCCAACAGGTCTGCCGTCAAAAACCACAACCCACACAGTCCGACGTTGAGGCAAACATCCTGCCCATGAGCACGTTCTGATGAGTTCTTTTTCACCGACGCATTCGCAACGACTGTTGATGGGGCGGGCGGGGGAGGGGGGTGTCGTGGGAGCGCAAATTTGTCCGTGTAAACCTGCTGTAATCGTCCCGCTCTCTGCTGCGAGTGAGTGCAGCGTCCTGCGCATCACGACGGATGCAGACTTGGGGGAACCGGCGGATCCCGTCCTCGATCTCGCGCAAGAGATGGAGGTGGCGCCGCTTCTCGCCAAACCAGGGCGGAGTGCATGACGACCGACGGAAACACGCGCCAGGTTGGTGCACCCGGCACTGCCTCCGAAAGAAAGTCTGCGCCCGAACACTGGTCGTCGCCTGGTATACACCTGGTGCAGCACCGAGCGCCCGTTTATTGGTCTCTCGCGAGGTGCCTCCAGAGCGTGGGTAATCCCTTACCCTTGCACCTGTCCACCCTTGCTTGGAGTCGTGAAAAAAAGGTGCACCACGCGGCCGTGGGGGGGAGCACCGCCGTGGCGATCGTGGAATGAGGAGGTTTGCGGGTTTAGCGCTATTTTTTGCGGGGTGTTAAAAAAAAGACTGAGTGGTAGCCTGGTTTCCTGAAGTGGTGAAGTAGTGGGGGTTGGCAAATCAAATTTGCATTTTTACCGACGGTGCCTGGAGGCAGCGACTGCAACCCACCCTCCTCGAAGGGATCTTTAAAATCCGCAAGTGGGGGTCGAACCGTATACGCACACGTCGTTTTCGTTTTCTTTTTGGTTTTTTCCTCTTTTTTTTTCTCCTTTTCTTTGGTCTTTCCTTCTTTTTTTTTTTTTTGCACGAATCCAATGGGTTGCATGCGTGGGGCGAAATTGAATAGGGCGCACAGCGAACTCACGGGATAAGGATGAAAACAAGAGTAAACCCGAAAGAATACACATTTTTATTTTTTGCGACAACCAGTAACTGCCTTCTTAGAGAGCATACTTGTTACGGGTGAGAAGGAACGAGAGCATACTTGATACAGCTGAGAAGGAACGTTGGCAGGGCTTCAACCTGAACGCGTACAGGTCAAGTCGCACAAACGAAAGGCGTGGTTTCCGCGTCCACCCCCCTGTGGAGGAGATGTTTGTGAGGAATGTACCTGGCGCTCTCCTTTTCGCCCGGAATTCCCCCATGCTTCTTGTCGTGTGGGCACGTTCTTCGTACTAGCATACTGCAGGAGCAGGCACTCCTCACACAATCGCACACGCCCTTGCTAAGTTTTTGAGTCCACACATCGTCAGCAACCCTGGCTTTCGGCTGCTGGTATGGGTCAGCTGCTTTGACTCGGCGCTCCCCCTCCTCTACTCCCACCTTTACACACGTTATTTTTTCCCTTCTTTCTCTGCATGCCTCTCAGGCTTCTTTTCGTGCACCCCACATTGCTACCAGGGCCGTAGCGTGCTTGTCGAGGACGACGAGAATCCCTTCGTATGCGTCATCAGCGCATTGATGAACTGAGGGACTCTCCATGCTACGGCCCTCCAAGGAACTTAAAGATATTGGAGTAGTGCGGCCACTCCACTACCCAGTCCGGCGGAATAGCATTGGTCCCCCCGCTGGCACCACAGCCCACCTCCCCTTCCTTTAGCCGGAAGTCTCACCCCCAATTCCTAGCTAAAGGCGGAAAGAAATTAAAAAGAAAACTGTCAAAATAAAAATAAATAAATAAGAACACACTCGAGGGGCCGCCCGGTGCTCCTTTCGACGGGGGCTAGAGGAGGGAGGGGAGCAACCGTACAGCCACAACTGTTGTTCTTTTTGTTTGAACGACCACTGTGTTCGTGTGGGCTACATATTCCTCCTTTGCGATTTGGACTCTTGTTGCAATAATGGTACTGTCTTTCGGCAGAATGAGCCAATGCCTCTCATCTCACCTTTAAGAGACGGCTGTGCATGCACGTCTTGGCAGTAGCGTCCGGCATTGTGCATATCGTTATGCGGTATTGACAAGGGATTTCATCGGACACTGCAATAGTAGTGCGTAGTCACCGGCGGGCAAATTTCTTCAACTGGGCGGCTCTCTCGAGTATTTCCTACAAAGCAGGTGCTTATCGAAAAAGTGAAGTGTCCCGCAGGGCTTACGCTCCACGTGTGGAACGTGTGGATTTCCACACGTTAATTCTTTTTGGATTTTGTTCCCCCACGTGGGGATCCACAGGTACCACATGTGGATTTTGATTTATTGGTCCATGCAGGGGAGTCTAGGCCCACTAGCGGTCAAGGCCGCACAGCCAGGTGTCGCCAAGTCAGTAGCGACACTAGTTTTTTTGCCGTCGCACATGAGGGGAAAGGTTTTTTTCCCCTCGAACCTTAAGCGCCCACACGTGGACCACACGTATTTTCTCTGAGACCGAAAACGGAGCGTAAGCCCTGGTGTCCCGTATCAAGACGTTGCTTTTCATCATCTTCGGACGTTGTCCGTTTTGCACAAGCCTGCTCCAAATACCAGCTGTGGGGGTTTGCGTTCTGACTGTGCCACAGCTCGGTCTTGCGGAATATTGCAGCCTTGGGAGTTTGCTTGCCAAAAGTCGTGCAGCGCCCCACACCCTTGTCCGAGTGTCTTTCCCATTCATTTGACTCCAGCACAAAGAAGTATGCTAACGCGTTTCTTGTATCGAGTTTGTGAGAGTGAACGATCTCAACCCACACACCCGATTCACTTGCATTCCTTCCATGCCTTTCGAGCGGGTCATCAAGACTTCTCCAGCGCCCTCGACTGAGTCCGATCAATTCAGGCCAGAATCGAAGAGGCGAAAACGTACCGATACGCAAGGTGCCTCCGTCTACCAGCTGCCCCTATCGTGACCGCTTCCGTACTGGCTTTGCAATCCCGATCTCAGCGAACCCGAAAAAGAAAAGAAATCATCCCTTGATGCCACACCTACTTCGAGGGTATCATCTGCCAACTCTGTGTCACCTCTTCTCTGCCACTTCTCCCCATCCCCACCCGCCCGGTCTTGTTTTCCTGCCTGTTTTTCTTTTTTTTTTCCGGGTGCTTTTTTTTTTTTGTTTTTTTTGCTCGTTCGTTGGTTCTTTTTTCTTCTTTTTTCCTTGTTTGTTCTCTTCTCGTCTGCAAGTGAGAAATTAGAAAAGGAAGGGACGTTCTGAGATGAACATAGTCCAGAATCAGCGTTGCGCGGCACGACAAAGGCTGGCGAGCTGATCAAAAGTGATCCAGTGAAAAGCTGACCAGCAGGAAGCAAAAAGCCCTACCGAGATCTGCTTCTTCTAAACCGCTTCGATTTTCGAAGTCGTAGGACGGGACGGAAATCAGCCGGATGGAGTGTTGAGTGCAAGGCAACACGACAGGTTTCATTTTTCACACAAAGCCCGTGTTCACCCTCAATGCGCAACTTGTTGGCAAGCAAAACTTGCGTCTTGGGCAACGCCTGTCAACGGACCAGCACAACATTCTGCAAACCATGCCCTCGTTTATTGTGCGAAAACTGCACAGTACAAGGAATCACGGTTACGCAAACCCGTCTCACGTAAACGTTTACGGCAGCTCAAAGAATGCGACGTTCAACGTCACCCAAAAAATCTCAAAACAAACGGACGACTGGCTACTAGGAAGAGGCATTGGTGCTTGCATCCGTGAAGCGGGGTCAGGACAGCACCGTAACGCATGCTGTCTTGCAATCGCGACATACGAAATGTGGGAAACACGGCAGCATATGTCACCAGCGCGCAATTCTTCGTGCTCTGACACACTGTGGACCCACGTCCCCAGGGCTTTGGACCGCGTCGGGGTGTCGACAGAAAGTGTCGTTTCCCCGTTCTACTTCCGACCATTCCTGGCACCTTACAGGATTAGGATACCCCTTTTTGTTTTCGCGTATTTTCCCTCCTATGCCTTTTCGTTTCATTGTTTCTCTCTTGCACCCCCCTTATTCTTTCCCTCTAAGATGACCCCCCTTTGCCCTCTCCCCCCCCTTTTTTTTTGTTTTTCAAAACTGGTTCGGTCTTCTTTTTCTTTTTTGTTCACGCCGTTTCTGTTTCTTTTCCTTTGTTTCTTCACCCCCCCCCACTTTTTCGGCCCCCCCTTCTTTTTTCTTATTCCTTCGTTTCTCTTCTTTATCCGCCACCACCCAACCCCCCACCGAGTTTGTCTTCATTACTAAAACGTTCTTTTTTTCACGGTCGCGTACTTTCGGTCGTTATTTCCTTTTTTCCTGCCACCCTTTCACTTCAATACGAGCACCGAAGCGAAGCACGAACCAAAGCAGGGGATAATCTCGTAAAAGCCTCACGCGCACGACGGAAACAGACGAGAAGTTCAAAGGTTTCCAAGGCCTCCGAACCCACCAACGACGTTGTCAAACACTGCGCTTAAGAGAGAAAGATGTCCTTTTTGTCACAGCGACGGACGAACCGCGGGGAAACCGCTTTTCAACAGTCTACGACACCATAAACCGTGGTGCAAAAAGAGGCATCAAAAACTGAGAACAACCAGAAGGAGTCCTTCAGTCGAATAACCTTACAAACCACAGGTAAGCCAGTGTACCCAGAGTGCCTAGGCTGTGGCGAGCAACGAACAGCCCAACATTTACCGCCCTTTCGAAAAAAAAAACTATCAGCTCAATAAGTCCCGTTAGCACACAACTACGTAATAGAAGACACAGATAACAATCAGACTGCCGCCAAGGCAACAACTACCAGGACACATGACCGATACGGGCTACATGGCAGCCCCTGCTAAACACAGTGCATGCAAATCCATGTGGTTCATGTACTTAAAAGAACTCAATGCTAAACATGTATGCACGTGGGGGGCCCGAGATCGCTTTCCTCGCGAACGTGAACTCGGTGTCACAGGAAAAAAGAGCACGCGCTAAAGTAAGTCGAATAGTCGGCAATAGGCAGCAAAGATATACACACAAACATACTATACCTTAAAGGAACCCTTATGACTACGGTCACCCGGAGACTATAAAACACCGGATCCCTAAGCGAACTTGCACTCTAAAAGAAGGCTGCATCGCCAACGTGTGAATGAATGGAAATGTGTAGCACACGAGAACACATTAAACAAGACGCAAGAAACAGTCTAGAAAATTCTGTTGAGGATTGCATCCTCCTCGCCCTCTGGGTCTAACTCCTCTGTGAGGTAGCAGTCCCTGACCAATTTTGTCTCGGCAGTGTTCCCGATTTAGCCGCACAAGGGAACCCGTGACTGTCAGTTCCGAGCTGCCCCGCTTCTTTCCCTCCCACCGCGCCAGACACCGACCCTCCAAGCTTCCGATCGCTAGCGGTTGGTATGGCTCGTCCGCCTTCGCCGGTGCTCGATGGCTGTTGCCGAGATTGCTCCAATACGCCACTGGCGTCATCTTTTTCCGCCCAGGCCCTTGCCTTCTGTGTCACGGCTGTCGTCTTGAGCTGGACAACTGACACCGAGAAGTCGGGCGACGAAGCCTGACCGCACTGACCATCGCGCTGCTTTGTACTCCCCGTTTTTATAGGATCGATTGCTCATGTCTACACTGCACTGCTTCGCTCGTCCATGTCTATCCATCACCAGACTTGCATTCCGGTAGGCGTTTGCAAACGTTTTGCAAACGGCATTCAAACGCAAATGCAACCGTTTGCACGTAACGTTTGCATTCAGCACTGCTCTAGACATACCGTGCAGACAGGTCGTATTCTCGTCTCAACTCGTCCACACGAGTTTAGGCGAGAATCGTTTTTATGGTGACTTTACGGGTATATTGTGGCCGCCAGGCATATCTTTGGTGGTGGGCATGGGAGAAAAGAAGTGTCGAGGAAAACTCCTGGGTTGGTACTTGTCGCCGCGGAAGTCGTTTTGATGGTGTCTTTTGCTCTCGAGTCAAGGAGGGATTAGGAATCGGTACTCGTCTTTACGAGTTTCGACGAGGTTAGACGAGAATGTTGCAAATTGAGACGAGAATGGCACTAAACTGTGAGTCCAAGACAATAACTTTCCCTCACCAGAATGCGTATGCACTGTACACCTTGGGCGGAGACGTCAAGGAAGACCACACTGGAAGATCAAGCACACCTGAGAAGAAGCAGCTTGCAAAGTTGAAAATCATCCTGTAGACACGGGGGGAAAAAGGGGTTTGCGGGGCTGGCGCGATGATGCGAATGTGGCACGCAAGAAATGCAGTCGCCACACTGCCCCTGAGACAGCTCCGCGCGAAGGCGTGGAAGCGCCCGCAGCAGGACGGGAAGCAAGGCGAGTCTGCGAGCGGGGCGGCGGCGGCAGGAGGCGACGTGACCGTCGCCGGCGAGTGCATCGGCCCCGAGAACGTGATCAAGGGCAGCGTCTTCGTGGCCCGCATCGCCCCCGCCGCCGACGAAAGGGAAGCCCGCGCCTTCGCCAAGCAGTTGAAAGAGCCGGGCGTGACGCACTCCTGCTGGGCCTACCGGGGCTACGGCTTCGACTCACGCGCGTCTGACGACGGCGAGCCTCGCGGCACCGCCGGAGAACCCATTCTGCAGGCGCTCACCGAAGCCAACGTGCGGCAGGCCGTCGTAGCCGTCACGCGGGTCTACGGTGGCGTCAAGCTGGGAACAGGGGGGCTCTTCCACGCTTACGGCGACACCGCGCGCTCCGTCCTTCGGGAGGCCGAAACCAAGCCCCTCGGCCCAGATCCGAGGTTTTGACTGCGTTCGAAAAGCAGCTGGCACAGAAGTGTACTGCTGCAACTCTGCATCTGCGCAGCCCCTTGTCACTGAAGCCTGGTGATTGCATCTCTTTCAAGGTCCTTCGATGCACCCGGATGCGCGTCGCGCATGCGAAACGTTTTCTGCGGATAGCAACAGTAGCCTGCCAGCTTACAACCGTAGTGCAGAGTCTTGCTGGCAAGAAGAAAGAGGTTGTGCTGCGAGTCATCAGAAGTATCACAGAAGAGATTCATGCCAAGCCTCTGGGCAGTAAGGGATCACCAGACGGCGTGTCGGCAGTGATGCCCTACGAGCGTGCCAGCGGCAAGGACTTGCTTAGTTTCGGAAGACTCTCGCAGGGCGTTAAGAGTACTCTTTGAGCATCCAACAAGTTCTTCCAACCTGCACGTCAGTGGTTCTGCCCCCCAACCCAACCACGTCTTCAATCAACGATGGACCAGTCTCTTTCCTCCGCCATACGATCGCTTAGAAAGTCCAATGCCAGTCGCATTGTTTAAACTTTCTCCTCATCTACTTTTGCTTTTCCATACAGAGATGAACCGAGCCAGGGTAACCACCCACACCTCACAGCAGGTGCTTCAAGAATTTGCTATCAAAGGGCGCATGCATCCTCGCGTGAGCTAAAGCAATCCCATCTCCTACTGCTAGTAGTATCAACCGGAAGCCAGCTCCTGCAGACTGCTTCTCTTTTCGACCCCACGTACCTCGAAAAGCACAGTTTGCTGTACAAACAGAGAATATGCTGTGTTTTGCAGCAGGGCACAAATGTGCTGCTGGTGGCTTGCTAGCTTTAGACTCGGAAGATGCTGAGGGTTTATTAGCAAAGCCCTGGCGGTATAACTAAACGAGGCTACTAAGGGGATTGCTCTAACACCGGCCTGAGCAACGGGTTCCCATAGACTCGCGAAGGGTGGTCCTGACACGTATTTCATTTGATCGACCAACCAGATAAGGGCGGGCTGGGGGTGCTGCCGAACCTAGCCGAAAGTCGAACATAGCACTGACAGTACCGACGCCAGACTGACATTGAGGCTGGAAACTGAAGTTGAGTCGAGCTAAACAAGCAGATCGAAATCTGACTCCAAAGCGGCTGAAAGTCCCACCGAAGTTTGGCGTTACGCTGCTTAGCCAAATGGGCTGTCTGGCTTCTACAGAAGCTGTCCAGCCCCCTGTACTTGTCATCGAAGCGCCATCGCCGTGCAAAGCAGTGGAGCCTATCGTGCACAATACCCCCGTTCACCGTATATTCCAGCATTTTGAAGGCAGGGTATGCGTTTTCTTTCTTGTCCTGGTTCCATCATTTTGCGGGGGGCTTGGTTAACTGGCACAACGAATGCTGTCATACATCCAAAGTGTGCCGTGTGCATGATCGTCAGGCTTGCCTCTCCCAAACAAGCTGCCCGGCGTTCTTTTGCGCTGACCCGGCGAGCTACGAGGGCACAAACCTTTTCCTTTTCCCCCCGTCTCTTTTCCATTCTTGCGTTTCAGGCCTGCATGCCCCATCAAAAGCAATCGAAAAGAAAACAAAAGAGCGTTTTACCACCTTGCACAGTGTCACGGGATGTTTAGCAGCCGCTGCTAAACATCCCGTGACACCGACAGTGCATGTTAGTCCATGTGGTTCATGTACTTACAAAAGAACTCAATGCCAAACAAACAGAACGTGGGCGCCGAAGCTTTACCAGCTTCGGCTGACACCATTTGCGCACTTAACCATGGTTAAGAAGACGACTGAAAGCACAGACACAAAGATAGCTCAAAGCATTTGCAAAATAACACGAAAAGCCTCTAGGCAAAAACCCGTTTTCACATTTCTTCGAGTTTACATTGCATTGGTACTACGTTAAACATGCAGAAGCTTCAAAGAATTATAAGTATTCACCAAAGAAAGCGAGCGTTCAAAACAACACCGCCTCTCCCGCCCATAGGATTATCGCCTGTTTGGTTTAAGAGAGCCATTTGAGCAAAGAGGGTAGAGGACTTGCACATCCCGGAACCTCAAACGACCACTATCACTCAGGACGCTGCAGACTCTACATTTGAAGACGTTCAGTTGTCAGCTGATGAAGACCCCATCAACGATTGTGTATTGACACCTCAAACGATGGATCACATCGTCAGCTTCGAGTTTGGGAGCAATAGTCCCTGCCATGGAAATCGACCCATCAAAGCGTGAGAAGACATTCGTCGAATGTGTTCCAGTCCGAGTCGCTTCCTCTCAGTTTCGCTGTCCTCGCTATCTCTTCAATGGTGAAGATGCATTCTCACCTGTTGATGTACGATTTTGTTTGCGGGGTCGTCAGTCATACATGCCGTTTTCTTCGCATCAGTGAATATACCTGCTCCAAAAGAGACAATTCGGTTTCATTGCCGTCATCTTGCGTCTTTGATAACAGCAAGTCATCCACATCCGCATCTTCTGTTTTTACCTAGTGCGTGAGACAAGGAGGGCACGGGGTGGCCGTCTTCAAATATTTGCACCTGAAGACTTCACCGTTCACCTTCTCGACAAGGTGTGTTTGGCGAGGGATACTACATCAACCAGCTTCCATTGGTGGAGGAAGTCCTGCATGCAGAATCAGCAACCTTAAGTGGTGGTTAACATCTTTTGCTGTTCCATCGATCGCCCGGTCCAGCCAGGACTTTTCCTCAACAGCGATCTGGGTGGGCCTCTGATGGTGGTTCGGAGGCCCTCATCTGATTCTAACAAGTTCATCCTGACTGCTGTCCCGCCAAGCGTGGAAGAAAAGCGACACATTCAGCAGACCGATGCGTGTCTGAAAGGCCTATGTTTTTGCCATGACGAGGGGGAGCATGCTGGTGGACATCGAGCTCTTCGGCTGCCCTGTTTCGAGAGGGGGAAGGCGCGCTTGAAGTCACGCCCGAGAGACGAAAGACACCGCTACTCCAGACCTTCGTCGGAATCAACGTGGGAACGACCCCCGATGATGTTTATGCTATTTTTCTAAGTTCCGAGGTCCCACTGGCAGTTCCTCTCGTAGCTGACAGCCACCCGCAATCTCCGGGAGACTGTTAACTCGCGGTGTCACAAGAAGAGAACTCGTATTCAAAAAGCGACCAAACGGCCACCTTATCCGCACAACGCTCCAACATCACAAAAGACCTTACAGAACGTTTACACACTGCTCATCCCACACCGCATTTCTTTCCCTCTCGCGAAAGAGTTCCCACTCTTTCCTTAGCCTTTCAGCACATCTTGCGTCATCTCTTCACCCTGGTCTTCGTTCATCTGGTGTCTGCCCGCTTCTCGAACTGAAGCAAAAGTCTAAGCAGCGAATCTGCAATGGTTAGGCATGTGCTTCAAACTTGTAAACCGGAGCATCAGCCACACACTCTGCGGATTTCGGCCAAGCAGCTCATGAGAGCATCGAAGAATCGCGCAGGCTAAAGAAAGAAGAAGTCGCCTCTGGCGCACCTGGTCTGTGCACAACTCTCTTGCTCGTGTGAGCGTTTGAGGCACAACCTGTCTGTCACCATCCAACAATGTAAGCCGGAACAACATGGCGTGTTACTGGCAGTATGTGCCTCAACGAGTCCGAGCTTTAGGACCAGCCGGAATGTGGCTTGATGACACAACTGGTAGGTAAATCTCCTGGAATGGGGTATCCACTGCGAGTGAGAGTCCCGTATTTCCTCGACAAGCCATATTGGTTAACTCCTTGCTGGCACGAGTCGCTAGGAAGGGAAAACTGAGGGTATGCCTCTACAGACTAAAATCTGCACCCTCTCACTTTTCTCAACCCCCCGCCATACTCAAGCCTCTACGGTCAACCGGAGACTTTAAAATACCGACCTTCTAATCCACAAATAACGCTAAAATATCTTCCGGAGGCCGATAGCGAACAAGTGCAGCGATGGAAAGATGCAAAGAACTTTGAGAGTCCCGGAAACCGATGCAAGGTAAGAGTTGGCGGGTTTGCGGGCCTAGCCTTGTGTGTGCATAACACTACGGTCACACGATCCCTCTAGCTTCGTAGGTCTGGAGGAGAAGATGTCGTGGTAGATGTTGTTACAATAAGAAAAAGCGACTCTATAAATCTTCATTTGTTAGTTATTTCGGCCAGTGCAGTGCCTGGGAAGAAAATGTCGGGTTGACAGGGCAGCCACCTGATCCCGGCTCAGAGGCAGTTCTCCGAAACTCCCCGAAACTTGCTCGAAACTCCCCGAAAGTCACCCCGTTTTTTGGAGAAAAAGTGGATTTGCTTGGGTGGGTGGGTGGTGGGTGGGTGGGTGGGTGGGTGGGTAGGTGGGTGGTGGTGTGTGGGAGGGTGGTGAGTAGAAGGAGGTTTTCATCTCAGCACTACCGGCATGACGCATGACGACGAATGTTTGAAGAACGGTTTAGACTTGGAGGTTCAGCGGAGAAGCAGGCACCACCACTTCGCACCGTCTGGTGCTGTGCTACGCTCCACAAACCCAACCCGCAACGTACCACAAAACTCCCGCATCAACAAATCCACAAGACCCAGACTGTAAGAGCCGAACCAAACCACCATCGCAAAAAAAGAAAGTGCCGTTTGTGGCGGTCGAGGTGGTCGTTGACGAGGTGATGCAGACACCGCAAAGTGTACCGTATACTGGATGACGCACGAATGGTTGAAGAAACATTTAGGCTTGGAGGTGCGGCGGGGAAGCGAGGCACCGCCACTTTGCACCGTCCGGTGCTCTGATACACTTCGCAAATACAACACATCACAACCCCCCGAATCAACAAAACCCCAAGATCCACACCGTAACCGCCCGAAGCAAACCACCATGGCAAAAAAGGAAAATGCCGTTCGTGAAGGTCAAAGTGGTCGTTGTCGACGCGATGCGGACTCCGCAGAATGGACCGTAAACTGGATGGCAATGACAAATGTTTGAACAAGGGATTAGACGTGGAGGTGCAGCGGAGTTCCGTGAAGAATGGACCCGAAGACCAAGAGGCATTCGCGTGGTTCTTGGGTCCTTACAAGGTGCAGAGCACCGGGCGTGGAAGCCACCAGGTTACCGTTGGGAGGGACGGGAATCGATGCCCTGGTTGGTAACATAACGACGTAACCAGGTGGAAGGGGCAGTGGGGTCTGTACGCTACGGCTGCGACGAACACGGTTCCAATCCAGTTATTGGGTGGTTGACGGCGGCGCATCCGCAGCAGCAGCGAAGTCAACCACCGCCACCGTCCACGCGCGGGCGGGGATGAACACGGAACCTTCAAGAAGAAGGCAGAGGAGAACCGGGGGTAGTGAAGTAACGAAGCCCGCGGGGTATCGGCACCAGTCTGTCGTGAGCGTGCCACACCCTGGCAAAGACAAGCACATTTGGCCAGGCGTGCAGGAGATTACTTGCGCACGTGCCAGGCAAGCACCGGCAGCACAGGTCGCAAGTGCCAGCGAGGTAGCCGCATGGGGACCCCCAGTCCCAAACAGGGAAACTCCCCGAAACTACCCGAAACTACCCGAAACTACCCGAAACTCCCCGAAACTCTCCGAAACTCCCCGAAACTCTCCGAAACTCCCCGAAACTGTTGGGTCAGGATCAGGTGGGGCAGCCTTGTTCTCCTTCAGTTGGGGAGTTTACCCCTCAGGTGACACCACTTTATCTTTAGCCATACTTCAACTTTCTTATGAATCAACAAAGACGCTTCGACGTCAAATTCTTTCGACAGAGGAGCGAAAGAAGCAAGTTCCCATCCGAACAGATCTAAAGCAAAAAATAAAGGGACTCATGCAACGGCGGCATGGAGCCAAAGCTCGTCGACCTGTCCGCAACGTTCGTCAACTTGGCTGGGTGCGGTGTTGGGGATGAAGTTGTGGTGTGCTTGTCGGAGGCACTCGCCACGAATCAGAACGTGGTGGACGTGGACCTGTCAGGGAACAACATCACCGACGTCGGGGCAGAGCACCTCGCCAGCATGTTGCGAAGAAACCGAGTGCTCAAGTACTTGAACCTATCTCGAAACGCCCTGGCCGACGACGGGGTGAGGTGGATTGCGCAAGCACTCCGCTGGAACAAGTCTCTTTCGGTTCTTTCGCTGTCGTCGAATCCGTTCGGAGATAGGGGAGTCGCGGACCTGGCGAAGGCACTCACCGCCAACGAAACCATCCAAGAACTGGTCCTGCTGGACTGCAACATGACATGCGACGGAGCAGTGGCTCTCGCGCAGCACCTGCACCTGAACACGTCGCTGCTGTACCTGTCCCTTCCATTCACGATGGGCTACCGCCTCATCGGCGAGATCAACACCATCCTGCGGCACAATTGGCTCCGCGCCGGCTTCGTCAAGCAGTCGGCAAAGTCGTCGAAAGCATCCGAAAGGCTGCGCGCTGAGAAGGAGCAGTCTCGGAGGAAAATGTGGCGCACCCCAAAGCCTCCGCCCTCCGACGCACCCGGCCGCAACGGTGAGTTCTCGTCCACGCAGCTTCCCTCGCAAAGCTCGCAGTGGCTCGACAAGTCCTTGGGGGCCACCATGATGTACCTGCACCTACTTGACAAGACCAAACCCAGGCGGCCGCGGAAAACACCAGGCTAGTAGCCAAGATCTGTGATCGTACACATGCAATTCCCCGATGTAAAATGACCACATCAATTCCAGTTGTAGAAAGGCCACACTCGCATCCACAAGGCTATCGCTGTGCTTTGATGACAGACCCTTTCTGGCCTCGTTCTCGTTGCAAATACGACACTGAGAGGCAAGCAGCCAACGGCAGCATCGCACTTCACTAGACGACAACGTTCTTGGGGGCTACCAAGATGTGCCTCACCTCAACCTCAATAAGACCAAACCCCGGTGGTCGCGGAAAACACCAATAGCTCTGGGGATCCCGGGCAAATCTAGGCTCCCCATATGAGCGGGCACAAAATTAAGGGCCCACCGCCCATCCCTTTCCCTTCGCTGTCTATCACGGTGTACCGCGTTTCACCATGGCCCATCAGGTCCAACTAGCCCCTGAAGCTTCATAGTATTGCCGTTCATCACGGTGCATGGTCTACCAGAAGGCGGGCTGCTATAAATGCAAATTTTCAAGAACAACAACCGATCGAGGACAGCGTACTAACCTCACTTCCGTTGCATCAAGAAAACAGGTGCCCGAAATGCAAACAAACAAAGGAAACACCAGTTCCGTTTTGCAACCCGTCTATCCTTGCCCCCGCTCGCATTTTCATGTGGTCGGAAAGGTACACACACTTCACATTTTCTTTTCTCGCCTTATCTTGAACCTTTTTGAGTTCCACCACATCCCACTGCGTCAGACAAGGAATAGAACTGAGTTTCGTCTGGCACGAGAACACACGACTTTTTACAGAGTTTGTAGAGGAACAATATTCGTTTGACACGAGAACACACAGTCTGTCCGACAGAGCTTGCAGAGGAAGAGAGAAGAAAGCGGGGGGATAATGATGTTCCAGGCGGCCCTAGCGGTCGCTGTGCTCGCGCAGAACACAGCGACCGTGCACAACACGAAGGGAGCTGCGATCAAGACGAACCACTTTTCGATGTTCTACGAAACAGAGATCAACTTCGGCGGGGAGGGCGGATTGTATGGCGAACTCGTGTGGAACCGCGATTTCGAAGCTCTCGGCAGAGGGAAGCTCAGCGTCGACGACCCGCCGGCCAGGGCCAGCCGCGACGAGCGGGTCGCCGAGCTTAGGCAAATGAGGAGGCAAGCTGCAGAGGAGCCCGCCTCCGTCGGCGACCAGCTGGACCCGGGCGAACCGGCGGCAGTCCCGGGCGTCATTGCGCCGTGGACAGCCGTCGGCGGCGTCAGCGCGAAGTCGGTCAACACGACACAGCCTTTCATGTCGAACCCTTGGGTCGTTAGCTTCACGGCCTCGGCCGCCGGGCAAGGCATCGAAAACCCCGGCTACTGGGGAATGAACCTGAGGACAGAAACAGCCTTCGACTTCTCGTTCTACGGCATGGGAAACGGTGCCGTCATGTACGCGCAGCTCATGTGTGGTACACAGGTCATTTTTGAGTCGCCGAAATTCGAACCAATGACTTCGCAGTGGCAGATGTTCAATGCCTCAATGCAACCCACCTCGCCCTGCTTCGGTGGCAGTCTCCGTGTGCTGACTGCTACACCGAACGTGGCCATCTACTTGGACCACGTTTCCATGTTTCCGGGTGATGCTGTGTTGGGTCTCTTCCGCCCAGACTTGTTCGCGTTTCTCAAAGAATATGCACCGCCGATGATGCGCCTTCCTGGGGGTAACTACCTCGAAGGCACCGGTCCGAGGACCCGCTGGCAGTGGAAGAGAAGCATCGGCCCCAAGGAGACGAGGAGTGGGCACTACAACAGCGCCTGGAGGTACTGGGTTACCGATGGATTGGGTCTCATGGAGCTCCTTCGCCTCACAGAGCACTTGAACGCGCAGCCTTTGGTGTCCATCTACACCGGTTTCTCGCTTGGCAGACAGTACGTTCCCCTGAACGAGAGCCAGCAATTCGTTGATGATGCTATGGACCTTATGGAATACTCAAACGGTGGAGTGAACACCGTGTGGGGGCAAAGGAGAGTAGAAGACGGCCATCCAACATCCTTCAATGTGTCGATGCTCGAAATCGGAAACGAAGAAACTCAGCAAGGACAAGAAGGATACGGTGGCCACTACAAAATCATCATGGATCCTTTGCGACAAAAGTATCCCGACATTTTTATAGTCGCATCGGGCTTGGAGATTGCCACAAATGGAGGTAGGTCGACTTCGTGTCTCCCGTGTGTCGGTGGTTGCGATATGGCACCTCAGCACTGTGATGCTTGGGATGAGCACACATACGATAATGCCACTTCGATGGCGAGTTTAGTCGACCTGTATGACAATTACTACTCACCGTCCTTCTGCCAGACGGTGAACGGGACTCAGTGCCCTCCTGTGTACGTCCTTGAATTCGCATGTGCTTTCCAACCACTCACAATTCAATCCGCTGTGGCGGAAGGCATGTTCTTGATTGGTACTGAGAGGAACGCTGATGTTGTTCATGCCACCGCATTCGCTCCCCTCTTCGTGAACGTCCGTGGACAGCAGTGGGGGTACAACCTGATCAACTTCAACGCGTCACACGTTTTCGCGCTTCCAAGCTACTCTTCACAGCTGATCCTAAAGCGGAGCATTGGAGACCACACCTTGCAAACGAACATCAGCAGCCACGAGCAGGGTGTGCAGCGCTGGTCTGCGATTGCGAGCTTCAAGGGAACCAACACTGTCATCGTGAAAGTGGCCAATTTTGAGTTCTTAAACTTCACAGTCGACATCAGCTTTGAAGGCTTCCCCTCACCTCTTACTTTCCCGAGCACTGCCAACTACATGGGCAGCAGCGACGCTTCAATGGCCAACACTTTGGACAACCCGAACGTGGTTTCCATCACCAGCGTGCCTCTGAAGGTCAACGGTCAAACAGTTTCCATCACCATGGACACTTATGCTGTGGCTGTCTTCGAGGCCACTTTGAATGCATGAGCCAGGAGTAGTAGTAGTAAACCACCCACGATTCTTCGGCGTTGTGTGCCGAAATCACTCTACACCAAGCACTCTACTTCCGAGTCTTTGGTACTGTTGACCAGTAGTGTGATCTTAAAACCCGAGTTCGAAATGTACAGTTGTACACACCACACATGGCTATGTGTGTTCTCCAGGGCCCGGAATGTGGGATGAAGGGTATTCTCCCACATACTGTGTGTAAATTGCGGGACCAGCGGATTCTGCAAGTGGACCAGGTCGACTGAAACTCGTGTGGTTTGCGGAGACACAAACAATACAAAATGGGTTTGCGGGCACCTCTGCAGCTCGGGTCATCAACGTTTGTAATGTGTTCAATTTAGAAGAGTGAAAACCCGCCTTACACAAGCAACATTATCCTCCTTTCCCCTCGCCACCCCACCCTCAATCCCTCTACGGTCAACCAGAGACATACAATACAGGGGGTTAGAACTCAAAATACATGCTTCAAGAGCGAAGCCAGCGAAGTCTTCTCCCTGTGATGAGAAGATATGACATTTGACCGCGACTCCAACTCACAGTACTGTTTCTTGCAACAAGCCAACGTTTTCCCAACCTCGTTCCCTGTTCTTTGGCATCTTTCGAGCCTGAGACCATTCTCCCCCCTCCGTTCATGAACTTGACCACAACCAGTGGCATCTGACTCTGTTGTCTTCAGAATGCAATTGTACACAGTTTCTCAGCTAATTGAACATGAAGCAGAGAGAAGCTCTCTCCTGTGATATGCCAAACTCGAATTGTACTCGTTGTTGCTCTTTCAATGGGTCAATTCATATGGGTCAATGCCAAAGCCCCCCAATGCGTCCTAAACCCCCTTATTAGCACACTGGACAGACAGTGGCGCACAGGCAGGAGTCTTGGGAGCTGGCAATGAAGAATCTGCACATACAAACAGGAGTCTGCAAGGCGAGTTTTGTGCACCCGTGGTCACCCAGAGCAGAACACATGTTTTTCCCCAGGTGCTGACCCTTGCCGCCCAGTGAAAAATCAGAAATAGATTCGTTGTTTCTGACCCTATTTTGGATCATCCGGCATACCATACCCGGTTTGTGAGCTCCTATGCATGACACGGGGCCCATCTGGTGAGAACTAATACTCAGAAGTTGCTTTTGGGGTGATCCTGGGCCCAGAAATACCTGGGTTTGACTTGACCCATAGGTAGGGTAGTCCCGGTTTAAGGACTCGGGGAGTCAACCAGTACTCAACAGAGTTCTATCATGATCCGTCCTTCGGAATACAGGTGTGCTTATGTACTTGCGACATTTTTAGCAAATATGTGTCATGTCTACATAACTTCCAATAGCCTATCCAACACATTTCTCTGGCGCCTTTCGTTCAATCAGTACAGTTGCCGACATGTTTATCTTTCTTCTTCTGGGAACCGGAGCTCCGGCTGCTTCGGCAGACGACACATACTACTGGGAACCTTTTCCTAATTGCCTTGTGGAAGTGATTCTGCCTTGTTTTTGCATTCTGGAGCCATTCTTTCAGCCTAAACGAGCGTCCAACCACTTTTCCCGCCCTTTCAGAGCATTTTATGGACACCTGAGTGGTAGGTTTCGAGTTTTGGAATTCTGGTGACACCCCTTTCTGAGTTCTTATGTATTTCCTTTAGGAATTGCCTTGTGGGATGATTCTGTCTGTCGATTGGAGTGCCACTCTCAGAGGATTTGGTGGTGTGCGTTCTGCAGCCATTATTTCAGCCTAAACGAGCATCCGACCAGTTATTTTGAATTCCCGAGCATTTTAGGACCACCCAAGTGGTAGGATCCTGGTTTTGAGCTGCTGGGGGCCCCCCTTTTTTTGGAAAAGTAGGGGTCTTTTAGTCCTTTCAGGGTCCCGGCGGTTTGGCGACACATTTTGCAGGCGTTTTATGAACCCATACCAGTGTGGATCAAACTTTCCTGGGGTTTCCGATTGTTTTTGGGTTCCCTTTGCGGTTGTGTCCTAGTCGGGCTGTTTTTTGTGGCTGCGGTTTGGGTTTTTGATGATTTTCCTTAAGGAATTGCCTAGGAATTGGCTTGTGGGGGTGATTTGGCCTTGTTTTCGCGTTCTGCAGCCATTATTTCAGCCTATACGAGCGTCTGACCACTTTTTCCGCCGTTTCGGAGCACTTTATGAGGGGGACAAAATCTGACTTGCCACCTCCTCGCGGTGTCCCCTGGAAACGTGTTTTTCGAAACGTACAGCGCAAGAGTCGGCGGCGAGGCCAGGCACCTCGGGGCCGGATGGCCAGGCCGGCAACCCAGGAGCGGAGCTGTTCCCTGCGAGGGGAGTTCCTGACATGGGGGACAAAATCTGACTTGCCACCTCCTCGCGGTGTCCCCTGGAAACGTGTTTTTCGAAACGCGGCCAAGGCAAGCAGTACCTTTGCTGTGGGTGAAAGCCCCTTACTTCGTATCTGGCGTCCGAGCTGCGCACCTACCCTTCCCGGGCGTAAAAGATCCTGCCCCAAGCTGCCCAGCAGGAACGGGGGGGGCGGTGCAAAGAGGCACCTTCCAGGTGAGCCTTGCCAAGTTTGACTCCCTTGTGGCCCTCTCATCGTGAAGGCGGGGTAAAATCGGGATGGTTACCAATGTGCCCCCGGTTTTTTGAATTAGTTGGCCCCAGTCTGAGTGACAGGTGGCGGCTTGTGGCTGAGCCGCGGCCTTTCCAGGCCCTTAGCCGACTCTCCTTTCGTTTTTCTGAGTCCCCAGTGCCGTGGGGCAGGCGCCGGTTGCAGTGTGCAACTGGTGCGGGTTCAAACCGCGCCTGTCTGTGTTCGTGGTTGTGCCGTTTTTCGTTGTGAAGAAGTGAACCCGGAGAACCCACCAGGTCAGGCACCAGGTTTCTTGTCTGGCAAACTGTACGGCCTGGTGTTTAAAAAAAAATCAAGGCTGTCTGTGCGGTTGGCTGTGACAAGTCCACTCCTGCATTTCACAAAATTTGCAGCAGGAGGGACTGAGTCACACCAATCGAAAAGACACCGGAGAATACCCGAGTGTCGGCCCACAAACGAAGTATTTGAACTTCCCCTTTTGGAACTTGCTTGTCTTGCCCATTTTTCCCAGTTTGCCTCGAAGGCCCCCGTACGATTCTTCCAAAAAAAAAAAAAAAAAAAAAGGACGAAGAAGAAAAAAAATAAAGATGCGAGGTGGCTTGCCACCGCAGATCGAAGAGGGCAGGTGGTGCACCAAAACTGAACCAGCCCTGATAAAATAGTTTAAAATGGCCATGCTTATGTGTTTTTGTGGTGAATCTTTTGTCTCTTTCTGTTTTTCTTTGGTCTCTTTTGGTCCCCCGTTATTACAAAGGAAAAAAAAAAAAATCTCCCCATCGGTGCTGGCGTGGAGGCCCCTTTCGCAGCAAGGCCAAAGACAGGAACCACAGATGCCAGCACATGGGTACTTCACTGGCTTACCGTTAAAAAAAAATATGAAAAAAAACCGAAACAAACCCACAGGCACCCCCCCAAAGGCGAGAGCTCCCCCCCCCGAAGAACGCCTCAGCATCCGAAACAAACTCACAGGCACCCCCCCAAAAACGAGAGCCACCCCCCCTGAAAAACGCCCAAGCATCCGAAACAAACCCGCAGGCACCCCCCCAAAAACGAGAGCTCCCCCCCCCGAAAAACGCACCAGCATCCGAAACAAACCCGCAGGCACTCAAGAGAAAGGACCCCCCGGTGGGACTGAGCAACCCACAACTCTTGAAAAAACCGCGCCCCCCGGGGGACGACCAGCCGCCACCGCCCCCCCCGAAAAAGGCACCAGCCCCCCCGGAAATAATAATAATAGCCGCCCATCAGCCACCGCCCCGGCTGAAGCGAAAAGACCCCCCCTGCTCCATACTCCTGGGTGAGAAATACTGCCCCAAAAAAGCCCGCCCTCAGGACCCCAGCCTGAACCGCCGTGGGGCAGGCGCCGGTTGCAGTGTGCAACTGGTGCGGGTTCAAACCGCGCCTGTCTGTGTTCGTGGTTGTGCCGTTTTTCGTTGTGAAGAAGTGAACCCGGAGAACCCACCAGGTCAGGCACCAGGTTTCTTGTCTGGCAAACTGTACGGCCTGGCGTTTAAAAAAAAAATCAAGGCTGTCTGTGCGGTTGGCTGTGGCAAGTCCACTCCTGCATTTCACAAAATTGCAGCAGGAGGGACTGAGTCACACCAATCGAAAAGACACCGGAGAATACCCGAGTGTCGGCCCACAAACGAAGTATTTGAACTTCCCCTTTGGAACTTGCTTGTCTTGCCCATTTTTCCCAGTTTGCCTCGAAGGCCCCCGTACGATTCTAACAAGAGCGCCCAAAAAACCCAGGTGCAGCAGCAACCTCACCCGAGGCACCCTCCCAGACCGTTCGCAAGCCGGTCGCTAGTGGAGGGTGTCTCCCCGAGTGAGTCGTGCGTCACGCATTTCTCCCCTCAGTTACCAAAAAAAAAAACAGGACACCAAAAAACAGAACACCAAAAGCAGCGGGGGGACAGGCGCAGCTAGCTGGCCAGGGCGGAGATAATGGGCAGCACTGCGCTGGATCGGCGGCCGAAGCGCAGGAGGGGAAGCGAGGGGTGATCACGATCCCGAGCGGGGAAGGGGCCCTCAAGCGAGCAACCGTCTGGGCAACGCGTCCGGTTTGAGGGGGACTGGGGGTGCAGGAGGAGCCGCCACCCTCACTGTGAGCTTGAGGGGCCCCCGACCTGTGAAGGTGACTGTGAGTCCTGAGCCCACCCGAGGGCGTCAAGCAGCGGATCCTGGCAGCCAGTCAGCCAGGGCAGGGCGGGAGGGACAGCAGAGGGCGGCGACAGCGCCAGCCAGGAAAAGGAGTGCGGCGGTGCAGAGGGTGGTAGACCCCAAGAAAGTGAAAGAGGGCCAGGACGGACGGAACGGCCAAGGAGTCAGCGGCACAAGATGCCAACAAGGACCCCCCCTTGCCGGGGGAGGGAAACCAGGAGCGAGCGGGAGGTCAGGCAACCCCAAGTCACAGGAACAAAGCGCGCAAGAGAGCCAGGGAGCAAGTCAGCCCTTGACAGGGGTAGCTCGGAGCGCAGCATCATCATCAGTCAGCGGAAGCAAAAACAAACAAACAAACCCAGGAGCAGGAGCGGAGCAGGGAGAGATGGTTGACCTCACTCTCCCTGATGCTGTCGTGACTCGGCCTGACAAGCCCCCCTCCGGGGGAGTCACGGGGGATGGCCTCCTCAGCAGCAGTCTCTAAGGGCCCCCGGTTGTTTTAGTGGGTAGCGTTCGGCCACCATAGCTCCACGAACGTAGTCCCACACTCTCCGCTTAGTCCACGGGGGTCGTGCGTAAAGCATTTTTTCCGGGTTACCAAAAAAAAAAAAAAGGACGAGCCCCCAGGGCCAACCCGGGGAATAACAAAGAAGGCCAGGGGACCGAAGTACGCATGGGACGTGGTGACACCCCCGGAGCTAGAGGACAGGTTCCCAATCTCGCTAAACAGGAAGGCGGGGCAGGGGAGAGTGGCGGACGAGTGGGGATGGGCGGCTCGCGACCTTCTGGGCATCATCCTCCTCAGAGGGAAACCGCCTCGAAAGCACCCCCCGGGGAGGTCCCCCCCCGCAAACCCGCACTCGGTTGCCCTGCGGGCGCCCTCGTGGATTGGATTGATTTTCAGTGTTTGTAGCCTTCCTTCTAGATACGGCCTCTTTGTGAGAGGCCGACTCGAAAGAGAGCGAAAAACGCAACAAAAACAGGAAATAGTACCAAAGAACAAGTTCACGATGAATGGCGAGAGACTTTCCTTCACTCCAAGCGCCGATTCGCAAAATGACATGGCCGCTTGGTGAAGGAACTTCTCTTTGGGTGTAAGATCTTCCCCGCGGGTGGACGCGGAGGAAGAGGGTTCTTCTCGTATCCCACGAGAAAATTGAAAAGGAACTAGCCCAACACACCCCTAGCCCCATTTGTTTCCCATACGATGCTCCCAGTTGAAAAAAAAAAATGGCGAGGATGTCGGACGAATTTGGTGATCCGAAAAGCTGGTCTTTGAGGTTTCGCGCGAAACCAGCCAAGGTATGCCCACTTGCGAGAGAGAGCTATGGGTACCCGTTTTCTCGAATTTTTGACCAATTCATCCAAAGAAACCCTCACAGGAATTCGTAGCTCATACGAACAGTGTTCTTTCGCCGGTCGGAACTTCGGAGTACAAGCCCCCCCCCCCTTTTGAAAGGGAGAAGGTCTCTTATCATGCGTTTCTTTAAATGAGGGACACGAATCTGGCCTGCACCTCCTCGTGGTGTCCCTCGGAAACGTGCTGAACGCGCGGCCGACGCAGGCAGTATTTGATATTGTTTCCCCAGTTGGTTGGTCAACAATGACCGTGTGTTTGGTTGATTGGAAAAGCTCTTCTTGCGGAAACCGTCAAAGCATGCGGATTTGCGAGTCATTGAAGAGGTTTTGGGAGAGCTATGGGTACCCGTTTTCTTCCGTTTTTGACCGATTCATCCAAAGAAGCCCTCACAGGAATTCGAAGCTCAGACAAACGTCATTCTTTGAAGGGTCGGAACTTCGGGGAACAAGCCCCCCCGAATTCGACATCAGGAGAAGGTCGCGTGTTGCCGTTTTTGACGTTCCTCGAACAAGATGGCCCTTAAAGTCCAGGAAGTGAAGAAGACTGGCCTCCGGAGGCCCAGGGGTTATCAATGAGTGGTTCTGCGGGTCTCGTGTGGAAACAATCTGGGTATGCGGATTTGCGAGTCATTGAAGAAGTTGTGAGAAAGCTATGGGTACCCGTTTTCTTCCATTTTAGACCGATGCATCCAAAGAAGCCCTCACAGGAATTCTTAGCTCAGACAAACGTCATTCTTTTAAGGTCGGAACTTCGGGGAATTCGACATCAGGAGAAGGTCGCGGATTGCCGTTTTTGACGTTCCTTGAACAAGATGGCCCCTAAAGACCAGGAAGTGAAGAAGACTGGCCTCCGGAGGCCCAGGGGTTATTGATGAGTGGTTCTGCGGGTCTCGTGTGGAAACAATCAGCGTCATGCGGATTTTCTAGTCATTGAAGAGGTTGTGAGAGAGCTATGGGTACCCATTTTCTTCCATTTTTGACCGATTCATCCAAAGAAGCCCTCACAGGAATTCGAAGCTCAGACGAACGATGTTCTTTCGAGGGTCGGAACTTCGGGGAAGAAGCCCCTCCGAATTCAAGAACAGGAGAAAGTCGCGTATTGCCGTTTTTGGCGTTCCTTGAACAAGATGGCCCCTAAAGACCAGGAAGTGAAGAAGACTGGCCTCCGGGGCCCAAGGGTTATCGATGAGTGGTTCTGCGGGTCTCGTGTGGAAACTATCTGGGTATGTGGAGTTGTGAGTCATTGAAGAGGTTATGAGAGAGCTATGGGTACCCGTTTTCTTCCATTTCGGACCGATGCATCCAAAGAAACCCCCACAGGAATTCGATGCTCATGCGAACAGTGTTATTTCGATGGTCAGAACTTCGGAAGTACAAGCCCCCCTTTTTGAAAGCGAGAAGGTCTCATATCTCGTGTTTCCTTACTACATGAGGGACAAGAATCTGACCTGCACCTCCTCGTGGTGTCCCTCGGAAACATGCTCAACGCGCTGCCGATGCAGGCAGTCTTAGATGTTGTTTCCCCAATTGGTTGGTCAACAATGACCGTGTGTTTGGTTGATTGGAAAAGCTCGTCTTGCTTTGGGCGTTCCTCACAACCGGCCGAAAAAACTTTGTCTCACAACATTGTATGTGGCCAACTGTAGTGGAAACAAAACAGGGGGAAGCAAACCTTTCGAGGTCTGTGTGTTCAAAGTTCTGATGGTCCTTAATCGGTGGAAGTTTTGGGCAGATTAGAGACAGACAAAGCACATGCATAGCAACAATCTTTGGCATGGGATGTGATTCTTGAACTTTCCTCCTCAAATTTGCGGTTTTTGGAAACTTTTTGAAATAGCCAGGAAAGCGAAAGCAGAAAACAGCAGCCAAAATCAGCAGCAGAGACCAGCAGCAGCTCCAAGAGGGCCCCAGCAAGACCAAGAGAATGCCTTGACAGGATTCCTTGGTTGAAGAAAGAGAATGTAGACACACAGGACTCCAACACTATCCATTTGCTTCCCGTTCTGCGCCGTTCCTTCTGGAGTCCTGTGTTTGCCCCGCCTGAAATTGCAAAAGTGGGATGCCAAGCCCGAAAAAGCAGAAGCCAAAGGTTTAAGGAAAAGAGGGTTGGGGTGAGAGCAGAACCGGAAATGGCAGGTCCAGGGGACCAACGCGCTGCAAACCCGACCAAACCTGGTCTGATCATCTTGGGGTCTGACCCGCTAGAATTGGATGCTGCCAAAATTTTGCAGTTTTCCTAAAGGAAATTGCCTAGGAAAATGGATTTTTGGATTTTTTTTTTCAGGAATTTTTTGGAATTTTTTTTTCTACAAAGGTGAAATTTTTGCTTGGAGTTTTTCATTGTGACAGACGGACAGATTCTTAACCCGCATATTTGTATAGTAACCTGGTCTGATCATCTTGGGGTCTGACCCGCTAGAATTGGATGCTGCCAAAATTTTGCAGTTTTCCTAAAGGAAATTGCCTAGGAAAATGGATTTTTGGATTTTTTTTTTCAGGAATTTTTTGGAATTTTTTTTTCTACGAAGGTGAAATTTTTGCTTGGAGTTTTTCATTGTGACAGACGGACAGATTCTTAACCCGCATATTTGTATAGTAACCTGGTCTGATCATCTTGGGGTCTGACCCGCTAGAATTGTATGCTGCCAAAATTACGGGTTTGCGGGTTTGCGAGTTTTCCTAAAGGAAATTGCCCCCCCGCCCCGCAAACCCGCCCGCAAACCCCCCCGCCCGCAAACCCGCACACGCAATCCCGCCTGGCGGCGGGATTGCGTGCCCCCCCCCTGTGATGGAGTGCGACTCGAAAGAGAACACCGAACAGGAGAAGAACCAACCAAGAAGTAACGAACAAGAAAATTGCACAAGATGGTGTCCGACGACGTCTTTAGGATTTCGCAGGGAAGCAATCAAGGTATGTTAATTTACGAGTCATTGTAGAGGTTCTGGGAGATGTACGGTACTCATTTTGGTAAGATTTTGACCGATGCATTCAAAGAAACCTGACAGGAACCCGAAGCTGAGACGAACGACAGTGTTACGAGGGTCCGAACTTCGGGAGAACAAGACCCCCATTTCGACATCAGGTCTCCTACTGCCTTTTCATAAGTGCAGGAAACGGGGCTTCAGAGGGCCTGGGGTTCTCGATTGGTGGATGTGGCCGTCTTGTGCGGAAAGAATCAAGGTATGCGAATTTGCGGTTACTTGAAGAGGTTCTGAAAAAGCTGTGGGTACTCATTTTAGTGAGCCTTTGACCGATGCATCGAAATAAACTGTAACAGAAGCTCAGAATACGAAAGGGATTTCGAGAGTCGGAAAGTCGGAGGACAAGCCCCCATTTCTGAAGTCGGGGGAAGGTCGCCTATCGTGTTTCTTTAGCAAGGTACGTGAAGCTGCGTGCCGTTGAAGAGGTTCTAAGAAAGATATTCATTTTCTTTGGATGAATTCTTGACCGATGCATCCAATCAAGAGACACACACAAAATATCTCCCTGTAGAGATCACAAAATTGCAAGCCCCCACCCAGGAGATGGATAGTTGCCTGTTCCTGACACATTGTTGTTGTTTCTCCAATTGTATTCTGTCACCGAAGACCTGTCTTTGACTGATGATCAAGCACAAATCTTCGACAGCTTTGTTTTCTGACTTCCTGTTTGGGCAAACGAAACTGTTCATTCGTTGGCAACCAATCTATGAACATTTGCAGTAATTCAGCGCCGCTCTTGTAGTCTTTCTTGCGCCGTTCTCTGGCCATTTGCAGTCGTTCTGCGCCATTCTTTACCATTGGCACTCAGTCTAGCTCCGTTCTTTGAACATTGGTAGTCGTCCCTGCGCCGCGCGTTGGTCATTTGCTTTCATCCTTTGGGCGATCGCTGGCGCCGCTCGTTGGTCATTGGCTGGTATTCTTGGCACTGTCTCCGGTCATTTGCAGTCGTTCTATCGCTGCTCTCTGCCCATTGCAGTCGTTCTATCGCTGCTCTCTGCCCATTGGCAGTCATGCTGACGCCGTTCTGTGGCCATTTGCTGTCCTTCAAGCGCCGTTCATTGGCCACGAGAGCACCGCCCTTTGGCCATTCACTGTCAGTCTGCCGCCGCTGTTGAAGAGAATTGGTAGTCATTCCAATTCCATTCTTTGGCCAGCGACGGTTGTTCTAGTTCTAGCATTATTCTTCGGCCGTTGGCAGCCAGTCTAGCGCCGTTATTTGAACTTTGGTAGTCATTCTAGCGCCGCTCATTGGTCGCATTGTGCTCATTCTAGCGTCGCTATATATTGTCATGCTGGTGCTGTTATCGGGCCATCTACCGTGCATCAAGCGTTTTTAGGATTTTGCTTACGGGCGTTTGATGTCATTCAAACACCGTTCTTTGGTCAGTCTATCGAACGCCGATCTGTGGCCGTTCGCTGTCAATCTGGTGCCACTTCTTAGGCATTCGTGGTCATCCAATCGGCATTCTATTATCAGCGATCGCTGTCATCTGCCACCGCTCTCTGGGCATTCGTAGTCGTTCTACCGCAGCTCCTTTCCCATTTGCTGTTATTCTGGCTTCGTCCTTTGGACATGATGAAGCGTTTTGGCGCCGGTCATTGAGCCGTTGTTGTTGTTGTAGCTTCCATCGAGGTTTCGGCGTTTGCTGCCGATCTTTGGGCGTTTGTTGTTATTCTAGCGTTCTTTGGTCTTTGCAGTCAATCGAGGACCGCTCTTTCGTCGTTTGTTGCCGATCTTTGGGCGTTTGATGTCATTCGAACACTGTTTTCTTTGTCCGCCGCTCTCTGGACATTCGTCGTCGTTCTACCGCTACTCCTTGGCCATTTGCTGTTGTCCTGACACCGCCCTTTGCGCATGATGAAGTGTTCTGGCGCCGATCCTTGGTAGTTGTTGTTATTCTAGCGCCGGTCTCTGGTTATTTGCAGTCGAGGGCCGTTTGCTGTGTCGCTGGCGCCGATGTATGGGCGTTTGATGTCATTCAAACACCGTTACTTTGCCATTTACAGTCGCTCGAGCGCCGATGTGTGACCGTTGGCTGTCAATCTGGTGCCACTTCTCAGGCATTCGTGGTCATTCAAACGCCGTTCTGATATCAGCGTGCTGTCATTCCGTCGCCGCTTTATTGGCACTCGTAGTCGTTCTACCGCCGCTCATTGGCCATTTGCTGTTATTCTGGCTCCGTCCTTTGGACGTGATGAAGCGTTTTGGCGCTGATCCTTGGGCGTTTGTTGTTATTCTAGCGCCTGTCTGTGGTAATTTGCAGTCGGTCGAGGGCCGTTTGTTGTCTCCCTGGCGCCGATCTTTGGGCATTGGATGTCATTAAATCGCCGTTTTTTTGTCATTAGCAGTCGCTCGAGCGCCGATCTGTGGCCGTTGGCTGTCATTCCGCCGCCGCTTTCTGGGCATTCGTAGTCATTGGCCATTTGCTGTTATTCTGGCTCCGTCCTATGGGCGTGATGAAGCGTTTTGGCGCTGATCTTTGGGCGATTGCTGTTATTCTAGCGCCTGTCTTTGGTAATTTGCAGTCGGTCGAGGGCCGTTTGTTGTCTTTTTGGCGCCGATCTTCGGGCATTGGACGTCATTAAACCGCCGTTTTTTTGTCATTAGCAGTCGCTCGAGCGCCGATCTGTTATCCGCCTGCTGTCATTCCGCCGCCGCTTTCTGGGCATTCGTAGTCGTTCTACCGCCGCTCATTGGCCATTTGCTGTTATTCTGGCTCCGTCCTGTGGACGTGATGAAGCGATTTGGCGCTGATCTTTGGGTGTTTGTTGTTATTCTAGTGCCTGTCTTTGGAAATTCTCAGTCGGTCAAGGGCCGTTTGTTGTCTCCCTGGGCCTTTGTAGTCTTTCTTGCGCCGTTCTCTGGCCATTTGCAGTCGTTCTGGCGCCATTCTTTGACCATTGGCACTCAGTCAAGCTCCGTTCTTTGGACATTGGTAGTCGTCCTTGCGCCGTGCGTTGGTCATTTGCTTTCATCCTTTGGGCGATCACTGGCGCCGCTCGTTGGTCATTGGCTGGTATTCTTGGCACTGTCTCCGGTCATTTGCAGTCGTTCTATCGCTGCTCTCTGCCCATTGGCAGTCATGCTGACGCCGTTCTGTGCCGTTCATTGTTGGCCACGAGAGCACCGCCCTTTGTCCATTCACTGTCAGTCTGCCGCCGCTGTTGAATAGAATTGGTGGAGAGTCGGCGGCGAGGCCAGGCACCTCGGGGCCGGATGGCCAGGCCGGCGACCCAGGAGCGGAGCTGTTCCCTGCGAGGGGAGTTCCTGACATGGATGCAGAGGAGGGCATTGCTTTCCGGCTTGCGGGCGTGCGGAGGAAGAGAGACGCGGACTCGGCATGCGATGAGGGAGGCGAGGACGAGCCCCCAGGGCCAACCCGGGGAATAACAAAGAAGGCCAGGGGACCGAAGTACGCATGGGACGTGGTGACACCCCCGGAGCTAGAGGACAGGTTCCCAATCTCGCTACACAGGAAGGCGGGGCAGGGGAGAGTGGCGGACGAGTGGGGATGGGCGGCCCTTAACTGGCTGGCAGTCGCACACGGGCGGCGGAGGGTGCCCTTCGCCGAGTTGTTCAGGATCCAGATGTGGCTAGCATGGGAGCGCCGCAGGTCCTCGGACTTCGAGACACCCATAGACGAGCAGCTCGCACTGCGAGGGAGGTGCACAGCGGAAACACTGACGGTGGCGGCTCGCGACCTTCTGGGCATCATCCTCCTCAGGGGGAAACCGCCTCGAAAGCACCCCCCGGGGAGGTGGTCTGCCCTCCTGGGGACGTTGCAAGACGGGGAGGAGGGCCAATGGAAGTATGCCAGGGCACACCCGAAAGGGAAGGGGATCCTGTTCATGGACACCGAGGCAGGAGAAAGCCGCCAGGACCCCGCATGGCACGAGCTCGACGCGGTCTACACGACTTTGTACGCCCAGGTCCCGCTGCCGCTAAAATGAGGCACGAGCCCCTGAACCAACGGGGGGAGCCCAATGGCCCACCCCCACCCCCAAACCTGGCGCACTCCCCTCCCCATCCCTCGACCCCAAACCCCCCCCGCTCCCTCTCCCACAAACACAAAACCCAACCCCCCCACCTCCCCACCCCCACCCTCACCCCGCACTCGCCCTTGTCTCTCACCCACTCCACCGCACTCTCTCTCTCTCTCTCTCTCTCTCTCTCGGACACCCTCTCACCCACACTGTCTCTCTCTCTCTCTCTCACTCACTCTCTCGCTCTCTCTCTCGTTCATTTCTTTTGCTGTTCACCCTTCCATCCCCACCCGTTTCCTTTCAGTTCTCTGTTTCTTCCCTTTCAGCCTCCTCTGTGCGGTATGCCCTTTTTTGTTTTGGTACAGGGTATGCTGTTTCTTTTTATGGCGGCTCGAGGGGTGCAGGTCCGGTCCGGCCAAGGTTTGCACTTCTCTTTTGTCACCCCCCCCTCACCATGCAACCAGCAAAAACACAAACAGGCCTCAACAGAGAAAATGAAAAAAAAACAAAGATGCGAGGTGGCTTGCCACCGCGGATCGAAGAGGGCAGGTGGTCCGCCACCAAAACTGAACCAGCCCTGATAAAATAGATTAAAATGGCCATGCTTATGTTTTTGTGGTGAATCTTTTGTCTCCTTCTGTTTTTCTTCGGTCTCTCTTTTGGTTTCCCGATCTTACAAAGGAAAAAAAAAAAAATTCTCCCCATCGGTGCTGGCGTGGAGGCCCCTTTCGCAGCAAGGCCAAAGACAGGAACCACAGATGCCAGCACATGGGTACTTCACTGGCTTACCGCTCAAAAAAAAAAAAAAGTTCTAGCATTATTCTTCGACCGTTGGCAGTCATTCTAGCGCCGCTCATTGGTCGCATTGTGCTCATTCTAGCCTCGCTATATTTATATATTGTCATGCTGGCGCGTTTGGTATCGAGCAAAGTTACCTAGCAGGTACTGCCAGTTACCTACCAGTTACTGTAAAAATCAGGCCGGGTTTCAATATTTTTTTCCCCCAGTTCGTACTGTTGTGTACTAGAAAGTTTGGGGGTTTCACCACCTGGGCGGGTTTCCCGAGGGATGCATCCAAGTTGTGTGCGAAATAACGAGTGAGGATAGAAACCTCACACAAATTATCTAAAACCTGACACTAAACAAACCGCAAAGGGCAGTGAAAACGCGCAGGACGGTGTACCCCCCGCCTGCTGGTGAGATGAGACTTTGTGGTGCTTACTTGGAAAACATTAATAAATTGTCCACAAGTGGCGGGTAAGGAAAGTCTCCAGCGACCAAGTGCTCTACCGAACATCCCGTCAAACGATTGTAACCGACACACCGCGACCGACCCCGCAACCTGTTATGCCGTGCAACATCCAGTCCCTCGGAGAAAAGCCGTAGTGACGAATTCGTCCACCAGCCACAAGACTTTTCCAGAATGTGATTTCTGGCTTCATTTTCCTACAGTCCCCATCGCCCCCTCCACCTTTCTGTTATGGCAGCACCAACGGAGGCTTCCCGCTGTTTCTGATTCAAAACGAAGTAGTAAGGTCCCTTGAACGGCAGGGAGCAAGGATAGGGAGTGAGCCAGCCCCCATGCTTATTTTTGTTGCCACTCACGTGCAAGCCGATCAGACGATGCAGTAACTTTACCTGCCCGGCAAGAAAGACCTCATGGAACCTGCAGCACAAGATAGGAAACTATCCTCACCTTTTAGAGTGAAGAGGTCAAAGGTTCTCATACCCAGTATCTCCAGCGCATCCGAAGTGGAATTCCTCCTCCGCATCGCAAGCGGGCTGTACTACGAGTATCACAAAGTACTGTCCCTCCGACGATCTCGATCATGAAGTGGCTCGTGGTGCTTGGTCCCAGTGCTGGAAGGGGCATGAGGGAAAATGAAGCGAATCTTGCGAGATGCAAACCACAAGAGTTCGTGACGAGATGGTAAGGCAAAGGTTTGCTGTAAGGAGTCCGAGTTACCGACTGTCATCCTTGTCATCCTTCCTCAGGGTCGTCTCAAAGAGCTTCTTGCTCTCTTGGCAACAGAGCGAAAGAAGCAGCTGGTCGAAGAAAAGCGGCTGTGGGGCAACACCAAGCAGTTGGCAGCAGAAAACGTTGAAGCTCGGAAAAGGAAACGATTCCATTCCGCTTGGACTACAGAACGGACTGGCAGAGACCAGTACCACTTCAGCAGTGCCAAGCTAGAGGAGCAAAATCGACAATAAGCCAGCGAAAAAAGGAAGGCCTGTGTTGGAGTGGCAAGAGAGCGAGGATGAGAAGGACATCGACTTTCTGCATGCAAGCTTGCTTGAGGGTGACATGGAGACTCACACAAAAGTTGCAGCGAAGGGCCCCCAGATGTGCAAATCCAAGACACGACAACGAATTCCCCCGGATGCCCTTATACAGAAGTCGACCAAGACAAGAGACCATTGGACCCGCCGCTGTTCTTCCACGAAGGAGATGTCAACGAGAATTGATGATTTGCTGCAAGAGTACATGGGTTGTTTTTCCTCCATCACATCTTGGCATCTGTTGCGAAGGGATCGAGCCTTGTAAGCGTCGAAGTTTCCGAGCCCTTTTTTCTGCTAAGTGCGAAAAGCTGCACAAAAATATTTATTTTGAGGCTGAAAAAAAGTTACCTGCCAGTTACTGTCAGCTACCTACCAGTTACTGTCAAAATCAGGCCTTCAAATGCGCCACATGCTGGTTCTGTTATCTGGCCATCTACCCTGCATCAAGCGTTTTTAGGATTTCGCTTACGGGCGTTTGATGTCATTCAAACACCGTTCTTTGGTCATTCGCAGTCTATCGAACGCCGATCTGTGGCCGTTCGCTGTCAATCTGGCGCGCATTCGTGGTCATCCAAACGCCGTTCTGTTATCCGATCGCTGTCATCTGCCACCGCTCTCTGGGCATTCGTAGTCGTT